>JZKD02S0843473.1:0-14322 GCA_000966675.3 Picea glauca | reverse complement strand
AAATAAAAGAATTAATCCGCATAAGAAATCAAGCTCATAATTTAACATGGTATCAGAGCTTAGGGTGTGTTAAACGTGTTGAAGTGCAGCAGCAGGTACACACAGATCCAAGCGATCTTGATTAAGTTTCTAGTGTGAGGACCATGGCATCCTCCATTTTAGTCAGGGCCGAAGATAGGCTCGAAGGAGCTACCAACTTTAATGTGTGGAAGCTCCGTATAACAAATATCTTGCAAGAGCATGATCTTGAGAAGTATGTGACCACAGTGGTGGAGGAACCAACGAATAATGCAGGAAGAACAACTTTCAGGAAGAGTCAAGCAAAGGCCAAGCGAATCATCTTTAACTCAGTCAAAGACAGTATAATGCCTGCAATGACTTTGTTGATGATTGCCAAGGATTGTATGGATACCTTGGTGAATCTGTATGAGAAACATGCTCCAAGTCAAAAGAGGACACTTAAGCACAAGCTTAAGTGTCCTGAAGATGGAGAAAGGTGAATCAGTGGCATCTTTCTGTTCCAGGATAGATCAGATGAGAGATCAGCTTTTGGTCACAGGGGTGATAGTGGACGATGATGATTTAGTGCATGCCATTTTTGACCATCTTCCTTCTTCATGGGAGACCTTCTTATCCAGTGTAAGTGGGAGAGAGATTTAGCCCACATTTGAGAGGTTATGGCATGATTGCCTCCAAGAGGAGAGTCACACAACTACCAGGAGCAAGCCAATGAAAGAAGAGCACTCAACTTTAGCATCAAGATTCAAGGGAAAGAAGAAAGACACTTTCCAGAAAGGCTCTCAATGGAAGCCAAACATTAAAGGTACATTCAAAGGCAAGAATATTGATACATCTAAGATTAAATGCTTTAGTTGTAATAAGTTGGGTCATTTTTCTAAAGATTGTTGGTTTAGAAAGAAATATCCTAGGAAAGGGAAACATCACGCCTCAACTGCTAAGGATAATGAATCCAAAAGAAATCAGAAAAGTCCTTCTAATGAGAAAGAAAATAGGAAAGAATATTATTTGGTTTCTTCTTTATCTAGTTCAGTTTCCACGGGGCTGAAAACTTGGTTAGTAGACAGTGGTGCATCAAAGCACATGACAGGGTACAAGGAGATCCTCTCAGATTTCGAGACAAAATCTTTTGAAGAGCAGGTCGAGCTTGGGGATGAAAAATGTTACAAGATAGAGGGAGTAGGCTCTATCTCCTTCAGATTGGAATCTGGGGTTAGACTTCATGTTGATGAAGTATTATATGTTCCAAGGCTCAAGAATAATCTACTATCAGTTGCAACCCTTGAGGACAAGGGATATTGGGTGATCTNTGATGCAAATCTATACTTCAAGGTAAGAGGTAACCAACCTGTTATACTAATCTTGTATGTTGATGATCTCTTTCTAATAGGAAATGAAGGGCTAATAGCCTGGTTTAAGAGGGAGTAACCTCAGAATTCGAGATGAAAGACTTAGGCTTGATGCATTACTTCCTAGGATTGGAAGTGTGGCAAAGACAGGGAGAGATATTTATGGCACAAGGAAAATACACAGTGGATGTACTAAAGAGGTTTGGTATGATGGATTGCAAATCCATGTTTACTCCGATGGTTACCAACCTGAAGAAGCTGCATGATTCTGATACAGGTTCAGATTTGGTGGATCCCACCATGTATAGGCAGTTGATTGGATCATTGATGTACATGATCCACACAAGGCCAGATATATGCTATGCAGTGATTGCAATGAGTCAGTTCATGACTGAACCGAGACAGAGACACTGGGTAGCAGCAAAGCACATCTTGAGATATCTCAGAGGGACTATTACTTATGGTCTGAGATATACATCCAGTGGTGGTTTATTTTTGCATGGGTATGTAGATGTTGACTGGGCAGGAAGCCCAGTGGATCGAAAGAGTACTTCTAGATACTGATTCAGTTTAGGATCTGCTATGATATCTTGGCCAAGCCAAAAGCAGAGATCCATTGCACAGAGTACAACATAGGTTGAGTACATTGCAACAAGTGATGCTAGCAAGGAAGCAGCATGGCTCAGAAAATTGGTTTCTGGGTTGTTTGGTGACAAGCTCGAGATGACGCTGGTTCACTGTGATAATCAAAGTTGCATAAAATTGACAGAGAACCTGGTATTTCATGATAGGTCAAAACATATTCACATGAGGTACCACTACCTCCGAGACTTGGTCCAGAGAAAAACTGTAAAGTTACAGTGCATAGCCACGAGCGAGCAGGTAGATGATATCCTGACCAATCCTTTGACCTCGAGACAGTTTGTGCAGCTGAGAGGCAAGCTTGGTGTGGCTGAGAATGACTCCCTCCTTGAAAGGGAGTGTTAAATTTGGCAGCATCGACAATCATTCTCCAATGAGAGGCCATATGGGCTGTTGTTCCTGAGTTTATACTTTAAGGCTCTGAAGTATACCGTCAAGGCATCCGTAAAGGTAAAGGTAATTAAAAGGTAAGAATAAAAAAGAAGGGTAAATCAGAGTTGGTTTCTCAACTGCCTCTATCTAGCTTCCCTTTGTTCTTGGATGCTAATATCTCTCTCAATAGCTACCCATGAACGTTCTAATTCAACCCGGTTAGTTGTTGCTTGTAGAATAGTATTAAACAGGTTTAAAGCAATGCTAGTTTGATCTTGGAGGCCAGGTTCTACGTTAGGTTGTCTATTATTTGGGACAGTCATGGAAAATAAAGTTTTAATTAAATATGAAAAGTTTGAAGATTTGTTGCTTTAGTTTTCAAGGGATGAAAAGAGAAAAAGAGTTTTGGAATTTAAAATAATAGCATAATAACAGTTGAGGCCGTTTCCTGTACTTGAAGTAATTTGAGAATATTAAAATAAACACAAAGAAACACTGTTGAAGAATATGAGGCTTTAATCTAGAAATAATCTCATATTGTAACAGGAGACAAAAAGGAAAGCATGATTTCTAATGAAATGTAAGATATAATCATTCAAATAACCTACAGGTCTTGAGATTGCTGATAGCAATCACAGAGGAAAAACTGTAAATAATTTAATAACCAAATCAATTCAAATTATAATAGATGTGTGAAATAAATTTATAGTTAATCATTCATTAGAAAGACATAAGAAGAAAAATATTGAAAAATATTAGAAACATGATAAAGAACACATAGCTTCAAGTTGACAGAATTCAGAATCTCGTCTGTATTATTTATATAATAGTGGATTGCAATTTTTTTTAATACAATCGGCTCTCTCAAAAACCAAAAGCCTTTTCTCAGTCTTGTGAAAATATATTTATACATGATCACCAAACATTTTTCCCGTTGGTGATTAATTAACTTCCTAAGATTAACGGTTACATGAATGAACAATGTCAAATCGTTTACATTTCTATTCTAACTGCTTTATTATTCCAATGATGAAAAATTTCAAAACAATATTTCATGTCTGCGTTGATGAACCTCCTCCTTCTGCTTTAAGACAACGAATACATTTGCCCAGAAACTGCACTAAAACTTTGGGAGCTTCTGGAATATCCTTTGCTTCAAATAAGAAAAACTTTCTCTACAATTCTGGCAGACGATTTTCGATTATCTTTCTTGTAAACTTGATAGTTCGTAGCTTTAAGTTATGCATTACTATCCATTTGTCAATTTGAGTAACATTTATTACTTTTATTTGTGGAATCTCTGCCTGAATTTCTTCCAGCTCTTCTTTAAATCTTAACTGATTCTTAACAATATTAATTTCTCCTAACAACCCGGGACAATCATTTTTTCCAATGTTCAATGAAGTTTTCTCTAAAAGATAAAAAATTCCTTGACAATTGTCATTAACTTCTCTAGTTATTCTTTTATTTTCTGTGATGTCTGCCTCCCATACCTTGAGTATCACATCACCTTTAATCTGTTCGGAAACATACAGTTTTTGAGCCTCCACGAAATCCTCTTTCGTTGAAAAAGCTACCGCTTTTTGGAAAGTTGCTCTGGCTGCTTTTACTTCTCTCTCTTTCTGGAGAATATCTTCCAGGGATTTATTTGTTTCCTGTAAGTAATTCTAGACAAGTTTCAGATTAAAAACCACTCCCTATTGTTCTTTTTCTATTTTTATATGTATTTCCAATACCTGGGCCTAGAAGATTTAGAGCTCAACCACTTGATTTGAAATGGAATTAATCTTACCTTGTAGTTGTTTGTTTATTTCCTCTTGCTGTAGGACTTGTGCTTGAGTGACCTGTATTTTCTGATTTGCTTCCTCTAAGCTTGCTTTCATTTTTTAAATTTCTTGAATGTCATTTAATCTAGCTTGTTCTAAACCCTTTTTTATTCCCCAACTGATATTTCTTTTGGTCTCTTTCAATTGACCCTGTAGCTGGGCTATCATTTGGTCTTTCTGTTCCAACATAGTTGTCAAACTGCCCACAAAATATAAATTCATCGACGCTAAATCTCCCATCGTGCCTGCTATCTTTGTAGCGAATTCTCCCTCTCTAAGTTTTTTTCCATCTATAATGATCCTATGCTTTTTAACCATCATATCTCCTCTTGGATGAATTTCCTGTTTTAGGATTGCCTTTCTCTTTTTACTGAAATAATAATTGGATGAAGGAATATCATCCCTAGAAATAGGCTCAAGATCACTAACATATTGAGCTCCCTCATGGGGGTTTCCATAAGTAAACTGCAATGGAGTCAAGGAAGTAATGAGACTTCCAAGTTCTGTCGATGCTGTTCCTCCTACCTTTTTCGGAAAACTCTTAGGGATTTCTAAAGGTGTTTCTAACTCCTTTCCTTTCCCTGTCTCTGATTTTTCCATCTGAGGTACTCCTGTTTCCTGTGAAGGCATTTCACCCTCCTTCATTTTCCCTTTTGTATTTTCTTTATCCTATACATTTGTTTCAAAGCATGGGGGAGGCCCTTCCTGCTCTAGAGGTGAGGTCGTGGGTTCACCTTGCAAACTCTTTGGTAAACAACTTCGCCTATGACTTTGGAATGACATGAAACCAACCTGCGAGTCAGGTGGCATGGCCTATACCCAGTTCACTACTTCTTCATAGGTTTTAACCTCCTTGAATATATCATCATAAACAGATATTTTGTGCTCTTAAGCTTTCAAATTACAATGCATCAAATGTCTGCTTACTAATTGATAAGGGTCATTCTTTCTGTGCTCAATATCTACTAGTTTTATTTCTTCCAACGCTTCAACCTATACCTTAGAATGGCCTAGGTTTAGTAATGAAAATTTCCCAACATACATAGGGAAGCTTGGCCAGGATTTATTCTGAGCCGCCTTGAGCTCTATTCCAATACCACCTTTCACTATTTGATGTGCTACCTCCCTCAATACCAGTCTATCTGGGAGGAATTTCGAAAGTGCGTGAGGGGGGATTGAGCACCCATAAACCCTAATATAAGAGAAGTTTTCGTCAACAAACCAATCAGCTATTGCTTTAAGATTTTCTAAGACTGGCTCAGAAATGCGAGGGGGTTCACAACCATAAAACATTTTACGCAATGGGATTACTACAAAATGACAGATTTCATAAAACACATTCTTTGCATTTTCTTCCCAAAGTGCAGAATGATATTCATGAATGGGCTAAGGACAGGTTATGTTCCAACTCCAATTCATCAGGGGAAAAGGAGTCACATAGAAGATTGCATCCATAATGTATGCTGACATGTAAAAGGGCACTGGTTGACCTTTAGATTTTGCAACTCTATAATTTGAAACTTCTTGAGCTAGGTTATCAGACAAAATCTTACTCCAGTTGAAAGTGTATCCTTTTGAAGCTTCTTCTAAAAAGGGCACCCAGTCTGCAGGAAAATGGTAGGGATCCTTTCTCCTGAAAAGTCTACATAGCATAATGGCTACATAGACCATGTATTCATTCAAAGATGCTGTAGCATACACACCATGGGTATCGGCCCTAAACTTTGATGGACATCTCCACCAATCTCTAATTAAATCCGGATAAGTTTGGTCGGCCTCAGTACACTCCTTCCTTTGAAATTCAGCTAAAAACTCAGCATTATAAATATATTTAGGATTTGGCGAGAGTTTATACATTACTTGTATATGCTCTGGCCTGAATGAGCCGATAATGACCCCTTGATCATTTAGAATGCTCCTCATTGGAATATCAACCTTTTCTAGGGCCCAACTGATCATGTCATTGTACGCCATAATCCGAGGGCTCACCGCGATCTTATGAAGCTCTGATTCTGCTATATCCCGAAAGTGATTATCAGAATCAGTATGAGAATTCTTGAATTCGTATTCCAGGAATTCAGAGATTTGTGTCCAAGATTTAATGGAGTAGATAGCGTGTGGCGTAGTGTGATATATGATATCTCCTTCTTGTGTATCTTCACTCTTATTCGGTGCCTTTTTTGGTGCCATGACTTTAAGTTAGATGGAAAAATTGTTACAAAAAGGGAGTGTATGAGCTCGGCTGAATGCGTCTTGCGCTTGATAGTATGAAACATAAAATGTTGCGAAACACAGACATTCAAACTCTCTTTTAATTCATTTAACAATGAAGGGATTGACGCAGCTGACAAGAATTCAAGACATTTAATGCAGTAAATATTAACTGAGATACGCATTAGTGTCACATATCACCAGTTATTCTTTATTTAAGTGGCCGCATTTTGGCGCTTTTGAATTCAAAAATCGGAACATTTCATTCAATCGGAAACCGAAACGTGAACAAAACCTAAAAAGATTAATTTTCATTAATCATGCTTTCAAAACAGAGTTAATTTGTATTAATCACAGATTAAGAGTCAAGATTTCATGTTTCGGGATTTCGGGGATCGATTTGACAAGAGGTATGTTATTACTGAATCCCGATCTCCGAAATCACGAAATCATGACAAGATTAATTAAGACTTAAATTTGTTTTAGCAAAATAATTGACCGGTATTAAGCGTTTCGGGATTTCGGGGATCGTGTTGACANTGATGCAAATCTATACTTCAAGGTAAGAGGTAACCAACCTGTTATACTAATCTTGTATGTTGATGATCTCTTTCTAATAGGAAATGAAGGGCTAATAGCCTGGTTTAAGAGGGAGCTAACCTCAGAATTCGAGATGAAAGACTTAGGCTTGATGCATTACTTCCTAGGATTGGAAGTGTGGCAAATACAGGGAGAGATATTTATGGCACAAGGAAAATACACAGTGGATGTACTAAAGAGGTTTGGTATGATGGATTGCAAATCCATGTTTACTCCGATGGTTACCAACCTGAAGAAGCTGCATGATTCTGATACAGGTTCAGATTTGGTGGATCCCATCATGTATAGGCAGTTGATTGGATCATTGATGTACATGATCCACACTAGGCCAGATATATGCTATGCAATGATTGCAATGAGTCAGTTCATGACTGAACCGAGACAGAGACACTGGGTGGCAGCAAAGCACATCTTGAGATATCTTAGAGGGACTATTACTTATGGTCTGAGATATACATCCAGTGGTGGTTTATTTTTGCATGGGTATGTAGATGTTGACTGGGCAGGAAGCTCAGTGGATCGAAAGAGTACTTCTAGATACTGCTTCAGTTTAGGATCCGCTATGATATCTTGGTCAAGCCAAAAGCAGAGATCCATTGCACAGAGTACAACATAGGTTGAGTACATTGCAACAAGTGATGCTAGCAAGGAAGCAGTATGGCTCAGAAAATTGGTTTCTGGGTTGTTTGGTGACAAGCTCGAGATGACGCTGGTTCACTGTGATAATCAAAGTTGCATAAAATTGACAGAGAACCTGGTATTTCACAATAGGTCAAAACATATTCACATGAGGTACCACTACATCCGAGACTTGGTCCAGAGAAAAACTGTAAAGTTACAGTGCATAGCCACGAGCGAGCAGGTAGCTGATATCCTGACCAAGCCTCTGACCTTGAGACAGTTTGTGCAGCTGAGAGGCAAGCTTGGTGTGGCTGAGAATGAATCCCTCCTTGAAAGGGAGTGTTAAATTTGGCAGCATCGACATTCATTCTCCAATGAGAGGCCATATGGGCTGCTGTTCTTGAGTTTATACTTTAAGGCTCTGAAGTATACCGTCAAGGCATCCGTAAAGGTAAAGGTAATTAAAAGGTAAGAATAAAAAAGAAGGGTAAATCAGAGTTGGTTTCTCAACTGCCTCTATCTAGCTTCCCTTTGTTCTTGGATGCTAATATCTCTCTCAATAGCTACCCATGAACGTTCTAATTCAACCCGGTTAGTTGTTGCTTGTAGAATAGTATTAAACAGGTTTAAAGCAATGCTAGTTTGATCTTGGAGGCCAGGTTCTACGTTAGGTTGTCTATTATTTGGGACAGTCATGGAAAATAAAGTTTTAATTAAATATGAAAAGTTTGAAGATTTGTTGCTTTAGTTTTCAAGGGATGAAAAGAGAAAAAGAGTTTTGGAATTTAAAATAATAGCATAATAACAGTTGAGGCCGTTTCCTGTACTTGAAGTAATTTGAGAATATTAAAATAAACACAAAGAAACACTGTTGAAGAATATGAGGCTTTAATCTAGAAATAATCTCATATTGTAACAGGAGACAAAAAGGAAAGCATGATTTCTAATGAAATGTAAGATATAATCATTCAAATAACCTACAGGTCTTGAGATTGCTGATAGCAATCACAGAGGAAAAACTGTAAATAATTTAATAACCAAATCAATTCAAATTATAATAGATGTGTGAAATAAATTTATAGTTAATCATTCATTAGAAAGACATAAGAAGAAAAATATTGAAAAATATTAGAAACATGATAAAGAACACATAGCTTCAAGTTGACAGAATTCAGAATCTCGTCTGTATTATTTATATAATAGTGGATTGCAATTTTTTTTAATACAATCGGCTCTCTCAAAAACCAAAAGCCTTTTCTCAGTCTTGTGAAAATATATTTATACATGATCACCAAACATTTTTCCCGTTGGTGATTAATTAACTTCCTAAGATTAACGGTTACATGAATGAACAATGTCAAATCGTTTACATTTCTATTCTAACTGCTTTATTATTCCAATGATGAAAAATTTCAAAACAATATTTCATGTCTGCGTTGATGAACCTCCTCCTTCTGCTTTAAGACAACGAATACATTTGCCCAGAAACTGCACTAAAACTTTGGGAGCTTCTGGAATATCCTTTGCTTCAAATAAGAAAAACTTTCTCTACAATTCTGGCAGACGATTTTCGATTATCTTTCTTGTAAACTTGATAGTTCGTAGCTTTAAGTTATGCATTACTATCCATTTGTCAATTTGAGTAACATTTATTACTTTTATTTGTGGAATCTCTGCCTGAATTTCTTCCAGCTCTTCTTTAAATCTTAACTGATTCTTAACAATATTAATTTCTCCTAACAACCCGGGACAATCATTTTTTCCAATGTTCAATGAAGTTTTCTCTAAAAGATAAAAAATTCCTTGACAATTGTCATTAACTTCTCTAGTTATTCTTTTATTTTCTGTGATGTCTGCCTCCCATACCTTGAGTATCACATCACCTTTAATCTGTTCGGAAACATACAGTTTTTGAGCCTCCACGAAATCCTCTTTCGTTGAAAAAGCTACCGCTTTTTGGAAAGTTGCTCTGGCTGCTTTTACTTCTCTCTCTTTCTGGAGAATATCTTCCAGGGATTTATTTGTTTCCTGTAAGTAATTCTAGACAAGTTTCAGATTAAAAACCACTCCCTATTGTTCTTTTTCTATTTTTATATGTATTTCCAATACCTGGGCCTAGAAGATTTAGAGCTCAACCACTTGATTTGAAATGGAATTAATCTTACCTTGTAGTTGTTTGTTTATTTCCTCTTGCTGTAGGACTTGTGCTTGAGTGACCTGTATTTTCTGATTTGCTTCCTCTAAGCTTGCTTTCATTTTTTAAATTTCTTGAATGTCATTTAATCTAGCTTGTTCTAAACCCTTTTTTATTCCCCAACTGATATTTCTTTTGGTCTCTTTCAATTGACCCTGTAGCTGGGCTATCATTTGGTCTTTCTGTTCCAACATAGTTGTCAAACTGCCCACAAAATATAAATTCATCGACGCTAAATCTCCCATCGTGCCTGCTATCTTTGTAGCGAATTCTCCCTCTCTAAGTTTTTTTCCATCTATAATGATCCTATGCTTTTTAACCATCATATCTCCTCTTGGATGAATTTCCTGTTTTAGGATTGCCTTTCTCTTTTTACTGAAATAATAATTGGATGAAGGAATATCATCCCTAGAAATAGGCTCAAGATCACTAACATATTGAGCTCCCTCATGGGGGTTTCCATAAGTAAACTGCAATGGAGTCAAGGAAGTAATGAGACTTCCAAGTTCTGTCGATGCTGTTCCTCCTACCTTTTTCGGAAAACTCTTAGGGATTTCTAAAGGTGTTTCTAACTCCTTTCCTTTCCCTGTCTCTGATTTTTCCATCTGAGGTACTCCTGTTTCCTGTGAAGGCATTTCACCCTCCTTCATTTTCCCTTTTGTATTTTCTTTATCCTATACATTTGTTTCAAAGCATGGGGGAGGCCCTTCCTGCTCTAGAGGTGAGGTCGTGGGTTCACCTTGCAAACTCTTTGGTAAACAACTTCGCCTATGACTTTGGAATGACATGAAACCAACCTGCGAGTCAGGTGGCATGGCCTATACCCAGTTCACTACTTCTTCATAGGTTTTAACCTCCTTGAATATATCATCATAAACAGATATTTTGTGCTCTTAAGCTTTCAAATTACAATGCATCAAATGTCTGCTTACTAATTGATAAGGGTCATTCTTTCTGTGCTCAATATCTACTAGTTTTATTTCTTCCAACGCTTCAACCTATACCTTAGAATGGCCTAGGTTTAGTAATGAAAATTTCCCAACATACATAGGGAAGCTTGGCCAGGATTTATTCTGAGCCGCCTTGAGCTCTATTCCAATACCACCTTTCACTATTTGATGTGCTACCTCCCTCAATACCAGTCTATCTGGGAGGAATTTCGAAAGTGCGTGAGGGGGGATTGAGCACCCATAAACCCTAATATAAGAGAAGTTTTCGTCAACAAACCAATCAGCTATTGCTTTAAGATTTTCTAAGACTGGCTCAGAAATGCGAGGGGGTTCACAACCATAAAACATTTTACGCAATGGGATTACTACAAAATGACAGATTTCATAAAACACATTCTTTGCATTTTCTTCCCAAAGTGCAGAATGATATTCATGAATGGGCTAAGGACAGGTTATGTTCCAACTCCAATTCATCAGGGGAAAAGGAGTCACATAGAAGATTGCATCCATAATGTATGCTGACATGTAAAAGGGCACTGGTTGACCTTTAGATTTTGCAACTCTATAATTTGAAACTTCTTGAGCTAGGTTATCAGACAAAATCTTACTCCAGTTGAAAGTGTATCCTTTTGAAGCTTCTTCTAAAAAGGGCACCCAGTCTGCAGGAAAATGGTAGGGATCCTTTCTCCTGAAAAGTCTACATAGCATAATGGCTACATAGACCATGTATTCATTCAAAGATGCTGTAGCATACACACCATGGGTATCGGCCCTAAACTTTGATGGACATCTCCACCAATCTCTAATTAAATCCGGATAAGTTTGGTCGGCCTCAGTACACTCCTTCCTTTGAAATTCAGCTAAAAACTCAGCATTATAAATATATTTAGGATTTGGCGAGAGTTTATACATTACTTGTATATGCTCTGGCCTGAATGAGCCGATAATGACCCCTTGATCATTTAGAATGCTCCTCATTGGAATATCAACCTTTTCTAGGGCCCAACTGATCATGTCATTGTACGCCATAATCCGAGGGCTCACCGCGATCTTATGAAGCTCTGATTCTGCTATATCCCGAAAGTGATTATCAGAATCAGTATGAGAATTCTTGAATTCGTATTCCAGGAATTCAGAGATTTGTGTCCAAGATTTAATGGAGTAGATAGCGTGTGGCGTAGTGTGATATATGATATCTCCTTCTTGTGTATCTTCACTCTTATTCGGTGCCTTTTTTGGTGCCATGACTTTAAGTTAGATGGAAAAATTGTTACAAAAAGGGAGTGTATGAGCTCGGCTGAATGCGTCTTGCGCTTGATAGTATGAAACATAAAATGTTGCGAAACACAGACATTCAAACTCTCTTTTAATTCATTTAACAATGAAGGGATTGACGCAGCTGACAAGAATTCAAGACATTTAATGCAGTAAATATTAACTGAGATACGCATTAGTGTCACATATCACCAGTTATTCTTTATTTAAGTGGCCGCATTTTGGCGCTTTTGAATTCAAAAATCGGAACATTTCATTCAATCGGAAACCGAAACGTGAACAAAACCTAAAAAGATTAATTTTCATTAATCATGCTTTCAAAACAGAGTTAATTTGTATTAATCACAGATTAAGAGTCAAGATTTCATGTTTCGGGATTTCGGGGATCGATTTGACAAGAGGTATGTTATTACTGAATCCCGATCTCCGAAATCACGAAATCATGACAAGATTAATTAAGACTTAAATTTGTTTTAGCAAAATAATTGACCGGTATTAAGCGTTTCGGGATTTCGGGGATCGTGTTGACAGGAAGTATGTCATCGATGAATCCCGATTTCCGAAATTGCGAAATGATTAACTTAAGCCTTAACTTTTTGTGTTAGTGAATTAATTAATCAGAATTTGAACTAACTCTCATTCTTTCGGGAAATCAGGGATCGGGATTTCGTGATTCAATATGTATTGAAATATATGTTCTTAGCAAACCCCGAATCCCGAAAACTTTTTAAAGTTAATCTTAACTCTATTAGGTTTAAATCTTATCATGATTAAAATAACTTTATAGAATATGCGTCGGGATTCTTATAACATTTTAGGTTTTTTGCCTTTTATTATTTAAAGAATAAAGTTTTTCGGGAAATCGGTACCGGGCGCTTGGGAATGATAACGAAGCTTATGCTTCTTGAAAAGCCGAAACCCGAAAAAGGAAAGTTTGGGTCTTAGGGATAAACAATTTTAAAATATGTTTCAACATGGGCCACCCTGAGGCTAGCAAGGAAGATTTGGAGAATCAACCAGTTTTGTGAGGTATTGACAAAATCCAGGGGGAACAAACAACCTCTATGAGTCAAACCAAAAGTCAGGACGAACGAGATGCTATGTGAGTCTAATGAAAAAGTTAGGGGGAATGTACAACCTTTGTGAGCATAGACAGTCTAGTGCAAAAGTCAGGGGGAACATACAACCTTTGTGAGCATAGACAGACTAGTGAAAAAGTCAGGGGGAACATACAACTTCTGTGAGCCTAGTCAAACCTTGTGAGCCATGAGAAAAAGTCAAGGTATCTAGCAAAAGNAGTGAATTAATTAATCAGAATTTGAACTAACTCTCATTCTTTCGGGAAATCAGGGATCGGGATTTCGTGATTCAATATGTATTGAAATATATGTTCTTAGCAAACCCCGAATCCCAAAAACTTTTTAAAGTTAATCTTAACTCTATTAGGTTTAAAGCTTATCATGATTAAAATAACTTTATAGAATATGTGTCGGGATTCTTATAACATTTTACGTTTTTTGCCTTTTATTATTTAAAGAATAAAGTTTTTCAGGAAATCGGTACCGGGCGCTTGGGAATGATAACAAAGCTTATGCTTTATGAAAAGCCGAAACCCGAAAAAGGAAAGTTTGGGTCTTAGGGATAAACAATTTTAAAATATGTTTCAACATGGGCCACCCTGAGGCTAGCAAGGAATATTTGGAGAATCAAATAGTTTTGTGAGGTATTGACAAAAGCCAGGGGGAACAAACAACCTCTATGAGTCAAACCAAAAGTCAGGACGAACGAGATGCTATGTGAGTCTAATGCAAAAGTTAGGGGGAACGTACAACCTTTGTGATCATAGACAGTCTAGTGCAAAAGTCAGGGGGAACGTACAACCTTTGTGAGCATAGACAGACTAGTGAAAAAGTCAGGGGGAACATACAACTTCTGTGAGCCTAGTCAAACCTTGTGAGCCATGAGAAAAAGTCAAGGTATCTAGCAAAAGTTAGGTTGAATGTAAAATTCCTATGAGCTAGAAACAAATGATATTCCTAATATTGCAAATGATGTAATTGTATTGATCTAGTGCGTTGGCACGTGTAAACATTATCCACCATGAAGAGAATTTCGAATTGCCTTGTCAAGAGTTGTAACTAAAGTATTAAGTCTAGTTCTATGTTAGAACTAAAGTGTAATGTTGAGTTGCAACTAAAGTCTCGAGTCTAGTTCTATTTTAGTAATGTTGAGTTGCAACTAAAGTCTTGAGTCTAGTTCTATTT
>JZKD02S0843418.1:0-14322 GCA_000966675.3 Picea glauca | reverse complement strand
TTAGTATGCATTTGTAGTTAGGCAATCCGACGGTCACGATATGTTCCCGACATAGAGTGATCCGACGGTTCATACTCTCCTCGATCTTAACGGCCATTGATTCGTGGCTTAACACTCGATTGGTCCATGATCTCTATTTAAAGAGAATGGAGGGTCACTTGCCGATGATCGATTGTGAGAAACTCTCTTGTAAAATCTCTTTGTAATCTTTTTCTTTGCATTAATAAACTGCTCCAAGTGGTCGCGTTGGCTAGAGCCGTGGATGTTTCCCCGTAGGGGTTTTACCACGTGAAAACATCGGTGTGTTGATCTTTGATCTGGTTATGTGAGTGTTTACTGAAGGTGTTCTTCCTCTGTTGGAATACCTGTGTTGTCGAACAATCCAGTTGGAATAGGTGGTTGGTCACTGATATCCACCTGGACTAGGTGTATTGTTTTTATATTAAGGACAACTTTCAACTATCAAACCTCCCAAATGGGTTTGGTATAGAGTGCATTAAAGAGGTCTTTTGTAGTAATCTTATTATTAAACTCAACCTTCAAGTCTTAGATGCTTGGTGGAAGAATTAGAATTGAAATAAAGATAAGGCCTTCAAAAAAATACAAACATACTTATATATAAAAATAGATATGTCGAACAACCATTTTGGATAGTTAGCTATACAAATTATGGAGGCTCAAGTCATAAAATGGTCTTTTGGTTGTGTAGTGCATGGAAGCATCTTGTGAAGCCAATTTGTTTTTCCTTAATCCCTAATTCTCGAGGGCTCTTGGCCTTAGAAAAAAGACTTATCCACTTGGGCATGTCACAACACAAATGTTATTTGTGTGGAAAAACAAAATGTCTAAATCATATGTTTGGTTTCTTTATTTTTCCTAAATTTGCTTGCTAATGGGTTTCTATGTTTTGTAAAGAGTTATGCCTTGTAGGTATCTCTTGTAAGTCCACTCTATTAGGTGACAAATTCATTGGAAGAAAAAATAAGTTGAAGTACTTTTTAACAAGTCATATGTTAAACATTTTTTTTGGTACATTTATATCACCTTGATTTGTGCAAATATTCACTTGTACATCAATTTGCAAGTTCAAAAGGTTGAAATAGATGGTGTACACCTCCACCAACTAATCGAGTACTAGGGGTCATATATTGCACCATGAACATGGAACCCCTACTCACTCTTTATCAACCACAACTCATTCCAAGCAATCCCCTCCCTTAGAAGAAATTCCCTTCTATTAGGTTATCATAACTTTCGATCCATTAAGCATCAAGAGGGATTAAAAAGAGATTGAGATGTAAATCTCTTAGTGCTTAAAAAAACCCAAATTAAGATGAGTCTCTCTATGTGTGTTAATTAACACTTGGTATTATTTCTTAAGATTTATTTTTTACATCAAGGAGTTTTTGTTATATTTGACTTATAATAATAATAATGTAAGGTACGAGAAGGAAATATGTAGAGAAGAAATACAATTTTGTTCACAATTATTGGCAGAAAGAACAAAATAGTACCCATAATGACACAATTGATCCAGTGATGATACATTTATTATCTTGAGAGTAAATTTTACTTTCCTCTTTGAGGGGGAAACCTCAAGTAGAGAAGAGCTCAAGTACAAATGAATTCACAATAAAGGTTTTTCCATACTTTCTACCCCTATTTATACTATTTCTATCTTCTAGAGAACTTTCTAGAGGTGGAACCTTATAGTAAGTATTCTTATATTAGATGTGTTCACATTATTACATAGGCCTTGTTTACTAATGACAACTTTTATTACATATAAAAACATATTATTCAACATAGTCTAAGCGTTTTACCTTTTGGCTCTTTTTTGACGCTTTTTTTGTTTGATTTTTCCCGAAATCTAGTGAGGAATGTTTGGATTTGAAGATTTTAGTGGCTAACTTTGTATAATCAGAGTTCCCCAGGGGTTTTTCAGCATGCTGAATCCATTTATGCATTCATAAATGCAATTTAAACAACAATAAATAGCGTCTTTGTCCAGATTTACATCGTCGGATTCTGGCCAAAAACAAACAAAAGGTAGAATGAGGGGTTAGGGAGGTTAGATCACAATCATATACTATAGAGTGGGGCAGTCCATGGAGTTTGAATATATTGTCGATAAAAAAATGATCAATTGTGGATGCTTTGAATGGGTGTTGGAGGGATAAAAAATGAGCATATTTGGAAAGGTGGTCGACCACAAACATGATGATTGATTTATTGTCATATTTGGGTAATATAACAATGAAGTCCATAAATATTTCTATCCATATAGTACGTAGAATAGGGAGAGGTTGTAGTGTGCTTGGAATTTGTATTTTTTATCCCTTGTTGTGTTGGCAAGTGTGGTGAACCAACCTTGTTCACTATGTAAATATACAAAATACTTGGAATATAAAGATATCCATAAGGATAATAAATAATATATATAAATGTATATGAAAATATGAGATGATTACAATGAGAATGAGGGCCTGTTTATATATCTTCACAGGGGGTTCCCTTTCATGAATAGACGCGTCCTTTAGATAATACATGACCTTTGATTTATAATCTATTTAATAATTATTAATTATATCTATTTCTATATATATTGTGTTCATAACATTGCCTTCCCCTGAAAAATGCTTTGTCCTCAAATCATACTTATGGAAGACTTATCTCTTGCTCTAGCTTGTAATATCGTCTCCTTATTCTTTATTCCTGAATTAATGATCATTGAGGACTTGAAACGATATGATCTTCTAAGAACTGTGTAGAACCATCGAATTGTAAGGGAGTCCGTTACACATTATTTTTGTCATCCCTATGACCGTTAATGATGTAAACCTATATGTTGCCTTCAAAGGGGTCAGTGGCCTGAGTTCCTGAAAAGAGAAGAGAGAAGAACTTTTCCTGAGAAAAGAAGTTGCATTTTCCTGTGTAAAAACCTTATAAAAAAGGAAGTTCGCAGGCTGCCTATGTATTAGGATGCGAGAATGCCTGATTCTCGCAGGATGCATCATAGATAGGGTGCGAACAGTTCGCAGGTTGCACTATAAGCAGGGTGCGAGAATGCTTACACGTGGGAAAAACGAGCGTTTTCTCGAATCTTCTAGAAGGAGAAACTTCCATGGTGAGGTGNTTGCCTCAACCCTAAAGAGTTATGTGTCACATAGCTCGTCATCCAAACTGCCTATGAGTTCCCTTAACTCTATCCTTGAGGGATGATAGGGACAAACATTATCTTTGTTGGGTTTAACCACCACTTCAAACTTGAACTCTTGGAAGAGTAACAACCATAGACATATTCTCCCCACCAACACTGGCTTATTCACCAAATATTTAAGCGTTGAATGGTCGGTGAAAAACTTGAAGGGAGTACTGAGTAATTAGTGTTTAAATTTATGTAAGGTATAGACCATCGCTAGTCCTTTGCGCTCCATGATTGTGTAATTCCTTTTAGAATCTAATAAATTTTTGTTGGAAAAATAGATCAGATGATCAATTTTTTCCTCCCACAACTACATGAGCACTATGCCAAGTGTAATGGATGACACATCCATGTGTACATGGAAGATCTTAGTCCAATATGGAAATATGAGTATTGATGCAATAACTAATTTCTCCTTCAACTTATCCAACACCTCATAGCATTGACGTTTCCATACATACTTAGTATCCTTGCACAATAGCTTGTCCTTGCACAATAGCTTCTCCAACAATGTAGCGACTTTGGCATAGTTTCGAATGAACCATCAGTAATACCCTGTATGGCCCAAGGTTGCACACAACTCTTTGATCAAGGTTGGATTCAACATATCCACAATTACTGCAATATTTTCTTGATCCACTAACAAGACTTTCTTAAGACGACATGTCCCAATAGAGTCCCAAACGTTGTGCAAAAGATGCACTTTTTAAGATTTAAAGAGATTTGTAACTTCTTGCATCTATCCAACATCAATCGTAAGACCTACATATGCTCTTTGAACATGTTGAACATTGTTCAATCATCTAAGTATACCTCTAAAAATTTATGAATGAATTCCTTAAAAGATACAATTACAATCCTTGAGAACACCATAGGTGCATTATGTTAGGATAAACTTGACTCAGTGAAAGATTCAAAGTTGTTAGGTAGACAATGGTGGTTTTAGGCACATGGTATTGGTGATCCATGGTTTTAGAGCCCATAGATTTTGCATGTAATGAAAATCTTTAAAAGGCCAGTGATATTCCATTGTAATGAGCCAAGATTTGAGCGATGAAGGCCCACTTGGCAAGGGTCATGGTTTTAGTCAGGGTGTTGGCCTTGGCCAAGGTTATGTTCTCATTTTATTTTATTTCTCTTGCATTTTTATTTCCTTTCATGTGGTATCATAGCAAGGAAAACCTGGACTCTCTAGCAAGAGTGCTTTGATGATGAGAGCCCATGGAAAGACTTGTCCAGAACCGAAACCACAGAGGAAGTCATTGGTCGTTGGGGTCGTAAAGAGGAAATGGAAAGTTAGGCATAGAGATCTAAGGTCCTAACAACTGGTATGGGGATGTTGTTTTGTAGAGATCGTATCAAAGGAAGGTATCTTGTTCTGATCGATTTGGTGGAGGCCGAGGCAGATCCACCGGAGTACATGGTTGAGCACAATTTCTTATTGTTTGTTGTGTGGTGAGGAGTGGTAGAACTCGTCACACTAGTATTGGGCGAGGGAGGCTATAACCGAAGCAGTACCGCTTATCATTTGGCAGATATTTTCAGTGGAATATTTATGCATGTCTGAGAGGATATGTAACCCTGGTAACATATCGGTAAATTTTAGGCATAGAACTGGGTGATAAAGGGGAGCATGCGGGATTCCTAGATACCCTAGTTATAAAATTTGAAGGGGGTAGGGCCTGGAGGTGAGTGGTGCAGACTCACTTGGCCAGTTTGGCTGGATTTGGTCATGGAAAACCCCAAGTCAAGTTTAAAGTGGGGAATGTTAGTTTAAACTTGACTCGATGAAAGAGTCAAAGTTGTTAGGTACACAGTGGTGGTTCCGGGCACATGGTATTGGTGATCCATGGATTGCATATAATGAAAGTATTTAAATGGTTGGTGATACTCCATTCTAATGGGCCAAGAGTTGAGCAATGAAGGTCCACTTGGTTGGGGCCAGGGTGTTACACATTATTTTTTTCATCCTTATGACCATTAATGATGTAAACCTATCTTTTTCCTTCAGAGGGGTCAGTGGCCTGAGTTCCTGAAGAGAAGGGAGAAGAACTTTTCCTGAGAAAAGAAGTTGCATTTTCCTGTGTAAAAACCTTATAAAAAAGGAAGTTCGCAGGCTGCCTATGTATTAGGGTGCGAGAATGCCTGATCTCGCAGGCTGCATCATAGCTAGGCTGCGAACAGTTCGCAGGTTGCACTATAAGCAAGGTGCGAGAATGCTTACACGTGGGAAAAACGAGCGTTTTCTCGAATCTTCTAGAAGGAGAAACTTCCATGGTGAGGTGGCATCCAAATGGTTTGGATCTTACTCGCTTTCATGATNTTGCCTCAACCCTAAAGAGTTATGTGTCACATAGCTCGTCATCCAAACTGCCTATGAGTTCCCTTAACTCTATCCTTGAGGGATGATAGGGACAAACATTATCTTTGTTGGGTTTAACCACCACTTCAAACTTGAACTCTTGGAAGAGTAACAACCATAGACATATTCTCCCCACCAACACTGGCTTATTCACCAAATATTTAAGCGTTGAATGGTCGGTGAAAAACTTGAAGGGAGTACTGAGTAATTAGTGTTTAAATTTATGTAAGGTATAGACCATCGCTAGTCCTTTGCGCTCCATGATTGTGTAATTCCTTTTAGAATCTAATAAATTTTTGTTGGAAAAATAGATCAGATGATCAATTTTTTCCTCCCACAACTACATGAGCACTATGCCAAGTGTAATGGATGACACATCCATGTGTACATGGAAGATCTTAGTCCAATATGGAAATATGAGTATTGATGCAATAACTAATTTCTCCTTCAACTTATCCAACACCTCATAGCATTGACGTTTCCATACATACTTAGTATCCTTGCACAATAGCTTGTCCTTGCACAATAGCTTCTCCAACAATGTAGCGACTTTGGCATAGTTTCGAATGAACCATCAGTAATACCCTGTATGGCCCAAGGTTGCACACAACTCTTTGATCAAGGTTGGATTCAACATATCCACAATTACTGCAATATTTTCTTGATCCACTAACAAGACTTTCTTAAGACGACATGTCCCAATAGAGTCCCAAACGTTGTGCAAAAGATGCACTTTTTAAGATTTAAAGAGATTTGTAACTTCTTGCATCTATCCAACATCAATCGTAAGACCTACATATGCTCTTTGAACATGTTGAACATTGTTCAATCATCTAAGTATACCTCTAAAAATTTATGAATGAATTCCTTAAAAGATACAATTACAATCCTTGAGAACACCATAGGTGCATTATGTTAGGATAAACTTGACTCAGTGAAAGATTCAAAGTTGTTAGGTAGACAATGGTGGTTTTAGGCACATGGTATTGGTGATCCATGGTTTTAGAGCCCATAGATTTTGCATGTAATGAAAATCTTTAAAAGGCCAGTGATATTCCATTGTAATGAGCCAAGATTTGAGCGATGAAGGCCCACTTGGCAAGGGTCATGGTTTTAGTCAGGGTGTTGGCCTTGGCCAAGGTTATGTTCTCATTTTATTTTATTTCTCTTGCATTTTTATTTCCTTTCATGTGGTATCATAGCAAGGAAAACCTGGACTCTCTAGCAAGAGTGCTTTGATGATGAGAGCCCATGGAAAGACTTGTCTAGAACTGAAACCACAGAGGAAGTCATTGGTCGTTGGGGTCGTAAAGAGGAAATGGAAAGCCAGGCATAGAGATCTAAGGTCCTAACAACTGGTATGGGGATGTTGTTTTGTAGAGATCGTATCGAAGGAAGGTATCTTGTTCTAATCGATTTGGTGGAGGCCAAGGCAGATCCACCGGAGTACATGGTTGAGCACAATTTCTTATTGTTTGTTGTGTGGTGAGGAGTGGTAGAACTCGTCACACTAGTATTGGGTGAGGGAGGCTATAACTGAAGCAGTACCGCTTATCATTTGGCAGATATTTTCAGTGGAATATTTATGCATGTTTGAGAGGATATGTAACCCTGGTAACATATCGGTAAAGTCTAGGCATAGACCTGGGTGATAAAGGAGAGCATGCGGGATTCCTAGATACCCTAGTTATAAACTTTGAAGGGGGTAGGTCCTGGAGGTGAGTGGTGCAGACTCACTTGGCCAATTTGGCTGGATTTGGTCATGGAAAAACCCAAGTCAAGTTTAAAGTGGGGAATGTTAGTTTAAACTTGACTCGATGAAAGAGTCAAAGTTTTTAGGTACACAGTGGTGGTTCTGGGCACATGGTATTGGTGATCCATGGATTGCATATAATGAAAGTATTTAAATGGTTGGTGATACTCCATTCTAATGGGCCAAGAGTTGAGCAATGAAGGTCCACTTGGTTGGGGCCAGGGTGTTACACATTATTTTTGTCATCCTTATGACCGTTAATGATGTAAACCTATCTTTTGCCTTCAGAGGGGTCAGTGGCCTGAGTTCCTGAAGAGAGAAGGGAGAAGAACTTTTCCTGAGAAAAGAAGTTGCATTTTCCTGTGTAAAAACCTTATAAAAAAGGAAGTTCACAGGCTGCCTATGTATTAGGGTGCGAGAATGCCTGATTCTCGCAGGCTGCATCATAGCTAGGGTGCGAACAATTCGTAGGTTGAACTATAAGCAGGGTGTGAGAATGCTTACACGTGGGAAAAACGATCGTTTTCTCGAATCTTCTAGAAGGAGAAACTTCCATGGTGAGGTGGCATCCAAATGGTTTGGTTCTTACTCACTTTCATGATTTAGTGGGATCATCCTAACCTCCTCACCTTATCCTCTTCAACTTATNCTATCACTTTGGTTGGTTGCGTTCTTTTGCAGGATCATCATTGTATGAGCATTGGAACAGAGCTAGGATGACGATGGCGAGAGGAAGCGACATTTAAACGGTATGTCACTCATCTCTCTTTGGTTAGTAAATTCAATATTTAAAACTTAAGAAAAGCGTCATGTTCTGGCATGTTTTGTTTTAGATCTAGGTGGATCTAGGGAGATCAGTTAGTGTCCGCACCTACCGATTTGTCCGATAACACAGGGTGTTGACCAACTTGGTTGGATTCAGTCAAGGAACTAATATAACTCTTAGCTGTTTTTTCTTGATTTGGTTTCCGTGGATAAATCGCGTGCACGATTCATGTGTTGTTGTTATGCTCTTGTATTATTTTATTTCTCTCACATTTTTATTTCCTTTCACATTCTTCGAACCAAATGGAATCACCGTGTATGCAAATGAGCCCCACTCCATCGCAAAGCTTTTCTTGGCCCTATCTTCCTCCATTATGTGCACTTGGCGGTATCCTAAAAATCCATCCGTGAACGAATAAGCGTCGCACCCTCCCACATTCTCTAGGAATTCATCCATAAATGGGGTAGGGAATCGATTGTGCACACAAGTTGCATTTAGGCTCGACAAATATACACAAATTCTCAAGTCACCTGTCTTCTTTGGATGCACTACCATCAAGCTAATCGATTATGATTCTTCCACTGGAATGATGATACATGCATCTAGCATGCAGTCCAATTCCTTGTACTTTGGTTTTAACCGATATGGTCTTTTCTTGACCGATTCAGAATTTGGTTTCAGCTGAATTGTCATTTCCCCTAGGGATCCTACAATAGCCTCTATCTATGAAAAAATCCTCGAAAATAGGTCTTTGTATTCTTTCAACAAGTCCACCACTTGCATCATTATTTCATGGTCTCGCTAATCACCAATTACAACAATCTTAGGCACTTCCTTTGTGCCTATGTTGTGTTTCTTCATCTTTAGTGGTTGTGTATAATCTTGCATAATACTACTAGTATCCTTCCCCTGAATTGTGCACTCACCCTCAGTTTCATTTATCTGTAATTTATAAGGGTCTTCGTCTTCTGCATCATTGTTATCTACCTTCCAGCAGTACACTGACTGATTTAACTTCACCATTGGGTTATGGTAGGTGCAAACTACCTTCTACATGGGGTCTTTGGGTTGTTGATTGAATATAAAAATCTTGATTCTCAATAACATATATCTCTATGTGGGGACCTCCAACATAAATTTTAATGTTGCATAGAACTAGTTTCTCACATTTCCCCAGTCCTTGGTTTGCCTTCTGGTCTCCTCTTAGATGTACCAGCTTTTGGGGACCATATCCATAGTATGGGAAAAATTATGGACCCATTGCATTTGAGGGATCTGCTTAGTTGTCTAGCACCTCTCATAGAACCAAATGTGTTGCTAGGGATCCTTGATTCCCTTGTATCTTCTTATTAATTCAAATTCAATTGAGGGTTGGAACCTTACTTTGATGCATTCTACCACTTGCGCCTAGTCCTATAATTCTGCACGGTGCATCACCCACTAGCAAACATATGCTCCTTACATTACTGCATCCATGGTCTGAATCCTCTGGGTCTCAGGCACATTGTTCTCCATTTGCACTATAAATGCATCCAGTGGGATTGTTACATCAAACCACAATAGGTCATGCAACTCCGATCTAACCCAACACATTTCATTGGTGATCCATGTGCATCTACTAGTTGACATTTCATACACATAATTTTTCCATCGTGTCATCTCATCCTATGAATCCATATCATACGAGCAAAGACTCCTCTAGCTCATCTCGCCATCGACTGTCACATTTACGTAATCCTCCATGCACCCTGCTGTATTGTAGATATTCTCAATGATTAAGCTTTGTGCATCTTGACTTACTAGTTCATTTTATCGATCACCCTCAACCAGATCTAACAGAGCAACCACACATAGGGTGTCCATATAAAACAACATCTTCCTTTGTTTTAAATTTAGTACGACATTGTTATCAAACACTCAGTCAATTCCAACTAGAGCTGGATAGGGTTCTGAATCATCCATAAGCTCGATCACTTCAAAATATGCATTCATTGTTACCCCATCAATGTTAACTTTGATCTTTTCCATCCTGCCAATGGGATATATCATGTATAGATTTGCGAGCCTTGGTTGAATGGGAGACCACACCAGATTTAGTTTTACCATCAACTCCCATGACTTCTTCGACAATATGTTCACATTAGGGCCCATGTCTAACATAATACCTTCCATTTCATATTTAGCTAACTTGGCTGCCATTTTGAATTCTTTGCCCCTGCACTTCCTCCTTCTGACACGACACACATCTTGTTCTGGTAGCGAGGAAGAGATAGAAGCCTCATTATCACCTTCCTCGATCTAGCTTTTCAACATGTGTTTCAACCTCTTGGTAGTCATAGGAGCACCCAACACTTTTAGACAACATAAATTTTTTTCACTTACCTAATTTTCTGAGTTAGTTTTTGTGTAAGTGTTGCTTCATAATTCATCACGCACCATGTGTCGCAACTCTTCATGCATGTGTTCCTCTTCCATCACGTTTTGCATGTTGTGCAGGAACTACTTTTTCTTCACAATATCAAACTTAGGAGTTACCTACGCTGTTTTCCTAATTTTCCCCTCTAACCATTATCCTAAGCACTCTCCTCTATGTAGGTCGGTTCCTGTGCCAAAACCTTCTCGACTGACTACCCGTACATCATGTCAGTTAGTTCAATAAGTGAACTCTGCTACATTAAATTATCAACCCGGGGATCGTAAAATGATGAAGTGCATGCAAAATATATGTATGCCTTAGTTTCATAAACAAAGTAATTGTTCATTGTTTAGCTGTAGAAACATAGTTTTGTTGAGATGCAGAAAGAACATAGTATTTACTAATAACACGGAAATGGAATTATAAAGACACAAAGACAATTCCAACACTTAGGATCATCAATTTATTGGACTGTTAATAACATTCTTTCAATCATATGAAGTAATGAGATTTCTTGTTGTGGACATAACAATCAATTATTCAATTGATGTCTACTATGTTAATTATCTTTGTGTGAACATAAATAATAAATCTCGCATAAAAGAAATTAATAGAGATAGAAATGAACATAACTGAATAATAAAAACAATACCAACAATTAAAGAAAAAAAATAGTGTGCTCCACCATAGGGGGGGATTTTGGCTCAGCAAACACTATTTGGGAAGATTGTATAAAACTTGAGCTTTTATAAACTCTAAATATGAAACTCACATAAAGAAATAGTAACTAGAACTTATCATGATTTGAACAACAATATGATTACAACAATTTGATAAAAAGAAATGTATATCTGAATGTTTTATTACACATATTTATACAATGCATATGAGATCACATACATCCATTTCTCACAGATCTCAAAACTGGTCGCAACTATAATTGTGGGAAAATTCGGTTTAGAGAATCATCCATATCGCCCAGATATTTCCATTTTTGGGAAAATCGTTTGCATGTAAGCTAAATGGGATATGTTGTTCCTCAGGTTGTTCATGGATAGGGAACAATGCCAAGGCACCTTATGAGGCTTATATAAATCCTCCTCACTTTAAGCTTCAAGCTCGCTCTTAAGTCAGAGGGGGTAACCCTCAATTTGTCGCGAAAATATGTTGTTCAAAGTCACCTTAGAACAACCCTTTAATACACATTCTTAATGCCATATTTGAAAATATAGATAAAATAGTAAATAAATCGAGATTTAATGGTAGATAGAGAAAACAAACAGTTCCAAACAAACTATCAAACCATGGCCTCTCCAATGGGCACCTTTCTCCAACAAGTAGATTCATAAAAATAAGCTGATGGAAGATATAGAAGAAGGGTCTCAAATGCCAATGGGAATAAGATGGTATTCCTTGTCACCGAGGAAAACATAAAATCAGAAGTAAATCAAGAAGACATGCAATCTTGAATACATCTGATAAGAAGAAAGTGTATGAAAATAATTAAGCAAAGCCAACCATATGCATGAAAACCTATTGACTATTTCACCTAAATTCCATAACTTAACAATATAAATGAATCCCCACACAAAATTGATTTCCATGCAGGATGTTCTTCAATACAAATAGACAATAATAAATACCAGACCTATCTAAGTAGTTAAAGAAAACATTCTACTCATAACTCTGAAATCAATTAAAATAATAACAAGAAAGTATCTCGCAATCTTAATTATTATTAACCAAATGTTCACGTACAACCATAAAGAATAAGATGAGAATGTGTTTGTAACATATTTTTTTATTGCTACACAAAATTGTGAAAATATTACATCAAAAGAGAAAGAAGAGTTCATTTGTTTAATAAGAAGAGGGTTACATAAACAAAGAAAGGAAAGACAAAATCTGCAATGCTGATGGCGAATCCATTGGCTGATTTTTTTATCTGTTGCAGTTGATCTGGCCTCTTGGGCTCTGAGCATTAAGCCTTTTGTTCTGCCAAAATTTCCAGCCCCTTATCTAACTCTTGAAAGCTTCCTTTTATCCTCTCTTGAATGAAAACTTCCAATCTCCTTTGTGTAACTACTTTCCAATAACAGGAAAAAGGTAGTTGATAAAGAGTCCCATTTATTTTAAAATAATCTTGCAAAGGGGAATAAGCTTTTATAAATGACGATTATGAATTAACCTCAAGGATTCTTGAAACTTTATTAACTTATAGCCTTCCCATAAATACCTTTTCCTACTCTTCTCACAAGCTTTTTAAAATCAATTCTTAACTCCTTGAAAATGCCACTTGTCATTATTTCATTTTTATGAACATTTTTTGTCAATTAAACAAATGACTTTGAATTCAACTCATTAATCGACCACTAAGCTCAAACCATGCTTGATCATATTCCTTTAAACTCTTTTGTCAAATGCTTCATATATCATGATGCCAATGAACAACCCACTTGGAACATGTGCCTTGTTGAATGATGTCCTTAGGGACATGAAGAGTGTTGATGTCTGCAAACAAGTGATAAAATATTGCAAGCAAGGAGCTTTGAAGAATTAATTTGAATGCTTGCCCATCTATTACATTCAATTTGAGAATTTCCTTTGTCTCATGTCAATAACTTGCAACATAACATAAGACAAACCTATTAAAGACTATTATGAATGCTTTTAAGAATAAATTTATTCATATATTTATAACACAAGTTTCATCAAATGTGCATGAATATAAGTATAATAGAATGAACTTTGTACCCTTTGCTTGAAAGGTTAGAATCCACCAATTATTCAAAGCATAAGCACAAGTATTTTCCAACAAATCCCTTTGTAGTATATGTAAAAGCCAAAGGCTTTTATTTGGAGTGCTCTGTTTCTTTTTACTTTTAACCCACTTGAATTATCTTGTTCACATTACTTATTTTGTCTCATGTTGACTAATCAACCAAACACAAGGTTAATATTCCCAAAGCAAAGAAGATTCTTTCAATAAATACTTCATGATAATAATTTCACGCTAAACTAATTACCCTTAATTTTTTCAAGATGGAATATAATGTAATTAAAATTTAAATCAACAATTTCAACCAATAAATTATTTCAAATAACAATAATGGGTTAGGGTTTACAAAAATTAAGGGGTTTTATCAAACTATCGTAAATATAGAAGAAATGTAAAATCTAAGTATAAAACCATATTAGATTGGATAAAGATAAGATTTTTCTATTGAGAAAAAACCCAAGTTATAATATTCATACCGACATACCCAAATTGCAAGCAAATCGTAACTATATATGGTTGGGCTATATAGGGTTTTGATATCTGAAAGTCATGGGACAACAATACACATTCTTAGACACTGATAAATACTCATAAAACCACGTAGGTGGTGAGTGTTTTTACCTCAAACCATTTCCTTCTCCTAGACCCATTTTTAATCTCAGATGGTTTTGTCCGAAATATCCAACTGTCTCACATTAATCAAGATCAATGATGGATATAAAATTTGCAACCAAAGTTGCTTGCATTTTAATATTGCCTTTCTCACTCGAATCCTCCTTTGTCTTAACATTTATTAAATGTTTTGTAATATATAAAATGATTATATTAATAACATCCAATTAATGTCAGGTCAATTGGGTTTATCTTGAGTGGTTTGTGTTGAGGGGTGTTTTCCCCCCACCCAGGTTCAATTCCCGCAAGTGATATGTTGAGCTCTTAAACGAAAAAATTATCGAAAAAGTTTCGTCTTTCTACAAAATCTGCTTTACCCCGAGTACCATCCTCGAAATGAGAAAAATTACTTGGTAGGTTTCCCAAACT
>JZKD02S0843396.1:0-14322 GCA_000966675.3 Picea glauca | reverse complement strand
CTAGATACAACATATTCCTGAATACCATTGGTTTCACACTCTGGATAAAGTGCTCATAGGAATACCTGCATGATGGTGGGCAGTGCATCAAGACCCTTTTTGTGAATGGGAAGCAATGGAGGAATCCATGTGGGAGAGATTCAGATGAGATGTAGATATTCATTGGTAAATGTGTTCTTGCAAAAGGTGATGGATATACAAGCAACGACATGGCGCATGTAGCCAATATTTGAATTCCCAATGTGCACAAGCAAGAAAGCACCCTGTAACATTGGTCTCCCGATTCTCCACTAGGAAAGTAAGGGAGTCACGTACATGAAGGATGGAATTGGCTACTCCATCTATGTCAAGTGAAATAATTTTTAATGCATCAACCTTCCCCAACCGCATTGACAAAACAAAGGAGATGGGTATAAATGTGGAGGAATTGGTTAGTTAGTGGATACTACTGGAACCGATTGAGCGCAATCCATAACCTCCATGGTGGGAGATCATCATATGGGCACATATGAGGGGACGTTGTGACCCACCAGGGGATGCTATGACCAAGTAACCTAGATGGAAATAAGGCATGGGTGTGCAAGAACATATGTGGTGCCCCTGGGTAAAAATACTCATGCATGTACAGAGCTATCTAAATCCCCATCAATTGAAAATATATGGAGATGAAAAACTATTGGTAGTAATAACAGTTGATATGACAGTTAGTCACACCATGTAAAATTCATTCAATTTTAGGAATATAGGAGCATTAATGTCACTAACAGGAGGACTATTTTCCCGATTATCATAAAGATGCAGTTAATACCGATGGATGGCGAAAAACATGGCATTAAAATGACAACGACTAATTAGCACCCGACACGATGTTTTAAATGGTTTCATGAAGGATGGTACTGACCAACCCATTGATCGAGAAAATGAATGCAATCGATCTGACAAGTCCTCAGGTTACAACAATTAAATTTGATGTGGTTGTTCAGCTTAGGAAATTCAAGGCATCCTCACGAAACCTGATTGTTGGTTCAAGGAGTTCGTGCATGAACTCAAGAACACAATTTTATGAGGTATTTATCTCAAGGATGAGCCAAATAATAGTGGTGGGGGTCTATTGGAACCCAAATTTTTGGGTAAATATCACATGCATGCATAAATGTATTTGTGCATGCTCATTCCATTTTTGTGCACAACCAAGAAGATGAATGAGAATTGGAAAGAATTGTGTGTCAGATCAAGTTTTGACAAGTTTTGTTAATGCACACCAAGTACATGTATTCCAATGTGCATCGATTCATGTTTTTTTAATGCATGCAACAAATCAAGAAGACGCATACCGGAATCAAGAAAAGAATATTTGGTAAATATCCTTGAATGATTACTACCAACATCATGAAAGGAGATGAGTTGGAAAGGTAATTAATATTGCTCTGATTTCAGAAAGGCTATATGGAATGTAGGAAAGTGATAGAAGTGTGAGAGACTAGTAGTCAATAGAGTGAGCGAAGTAGAACTAAAAGAGACATAGTGCTAGAGTTGAGAAGGATATAAAGGGAAGTGAGGATGACAAAGAAAGGGTTGATTCACTAGGTTAATTCTAGTTGTTCATTGTTAAAGGGTTAGTCCATTGGATTGTTCTGAGCCTTTGTAGTATTGTACTGTCTCTAGTTGTAAATATGAGTATGTCATATGTTAAAGGTATGAAAGGGCGCACATGGAAAAATGTATTGTAAATATGGGGAATTATCTGAGGGAATATGAGACTCTATTGTTTTTGATATAATATTTGTTTAAGGTATGCCTATGACTGATGGAATGAGGATGATAATAAAATTGCATTGATTATGAACCTATGATGTGTCAATTATGTGTCTGAATGAATGTGTGATTTATGTTATATATTTTCATTTTTTAAGTAAGTTGCAATGAATGACATGAATGCAATCCTCAATGGATCTATGTGTTCTTAGTCCTTCATCCCCAACACAAGACCATATGGTCTCTATGATCCTCTTACATATCGAGAGAGACCTTCTTGAACCTTGGCTGAATATTGATATGCCAATGTTTTGGGTTTTTTATTGGTCAAATCTGGATGTTGGGTTAAATCTCTCACTTCTACTTCTAGGGTTGAACCAAGTTCAGATTTCAACAGGTTTCCAACAAAACCCTCTAAAACTATCGACCCTCCTGGTAAACCATAAGGAAACACAACACACATAGTGCTTTGCACAGTCTCACCTGAGATAAATTTATGGGTGACTGCAATGCTCAAGTGATTGTAGTCTAGGAACAAGTGGGGATATACGAGTGTATTCTACCTTCTTCATGCATTCATCATGTTATTCATTCAAATATCCCTAGGATTCATTCATCTTTTAGGTACATGCATGCATTGTAGTATACCTAGCTTAACCATGCATTCACAAACTAATCATTGAAAGAAAGGAAACATGCAATAAAAATCACACATAACACATGTTTTACTATGGTTCACCTTCTCCTAGGCTACGTCCACAAAGATTTTTCTTCTTAACTCTTTTATTAGGTATGCTGAAAAATATGGCGTTGCATGCATTACATCTTTCTTCATACAAGCATGAAAAGGTTCAAGACCCTCTATGAGGTGGACTAGATCACACTAGGCTCCTCATCTTGTGACCTAACCCTCAAAATATAGGCTACTTGATTTTTATATCACCTTATTACAATCACAATAACCATTGAACTGACCTCTTTCTCCAAAAATCAATCAACTGAATCCCTAACCTAGACCTCCTAGGTTATTATTTATACCACTTTTCAGGCTTATAGCCGTTACAACTTTTATCAGAAACCCTAACCCTAACATGGTTAGTTTTTTCTGCCTACGTGCCATGTTTATTTTCCTCTTGCATGTTGATTTTCCTTCTTTCTTGCCATCGATTGTGTGCACTCCAAAATTAGGTATTTCCAAAAATAGACATTCTTCTCCAAAATTATGCATGTGCCCAAAATATCCTTTCTTCTCAAAATAGGTCTACACCCAACACTAGAAGAACCATGGGTCTTAACCCACTAACATTAAGAAGGATGTGCATAAGCATACAATGACCCAATAGTGGACTTTGAGAGACCTTTACAAGTTCTAAGTCAATATAGATGCTAACATAGATGCATTGGAATATCTTTGTTTTGGTTGAATCAATGAACTTCCCCTAGTTATTCTAAATGTACCAAAGGGTATATTTGTCCCAAAAAATCAGTGGAAGTTGGGGGAGACAAACCCAAACTAGAAATGAAGAAGTTTTTGTAGATGGGTTAAATTCTAAGGTCCGATGATTGATGTTTAATCCTTGAGAATTCATGAAATATGGCCTAGATCATAATATTAACTTGATATATCTTCTTTCAACTATAAAAGGAAAACAAAATTTCTCTCCAACAGAAAAAGAATGAGTGTTGTCCCTACAAATTAAAATACCATGATTTCATAATCCACTTATCTATCAAAATAAGGTTGGACCACAGTCTAGTGAAATTTCCAGTTAGATATAATTCTAGGAGTATGGATACCTTTCATATTAGTTTCAGGGTTAAGATAGGTAAAGTAGGGGTCTCAACCTTCTTCACAAATTGATTGATTAGGGGAATATTTTCTTTGAAAGAGGTCATGATTATATTTTTCTACCCTTGGGAAATCATTGATAGTGGCATGCCATCACTCAAAGTTGAATTCTTAGGAATTTTCCGGGGTAGAGATATCAAGTGTGGAACTTCTAGGAAATGATTATTAACAAGACCCATGGGATGACAATACACATATGAAAACAATTATTTTTATATAGTTATTATTTATTCAACAAAAAATATGTTACAAATATCTCATTAGTGATTTTGTTTTTAAAATCACAAAATATTTCCACTACATTCACAAATTGTTAAATCATGGATCTGTTGTGGCTCACCTCCCACAACTACCCATTTTTTAAAATTTTATGGGTCCCTTAATTTTTGTTTTCCTTTTGCACCTAATTTATACCCTACAAGGCCTACATCCTTGGTTTGCTAAGGAAATACAAGATTAAATCATAATTTTTTTGGATCGTGTCTGTCAGATTTCCTTACTTTATGCATCCACCTAAACTCCAATCATCACACTTCAATGACTTCGACACATACACTTCTTTCCCTTCATGACACCCCCATGGCACATTAGATCAAATCCAACCTGTTTCGTCCCCTCAATTCAATATGACCTATCAAACAGCCACCTACCCAAATGGCATCCCAATATTGGACCCTTTGTATTAGTTGAGTGCAGCTACATCATTACTGCAATCACCTAATTACTAGAAACTCACGTTCTGTAGTTTGATCAACCTTTAGTTGTTATAGTTAACATGTTCTATTTAATTAAGATGATACTTGTTTTAATGTGTTATTACATGACAATTTGGTAACTCATCATGGCAATCTATAACCCCAAGAGGTCGAAGAGCTTGATGTACTTTCAAGGCACCGTAGGACCCGAACCATCATCTCGGCTAGTCGAATCTCTAGTGACTGATACTATTCATCAAAATGGTGAAGAGAATTGTCTCATCTATGAATAAATCTACATTAAATTCAATTCTGTATATTTCCCGGTGGATGATGAAGATCTACTACTAGAATATCCTAAAAAATAGTATCCATCTAGTGGTTGCTCGACCACAACTCTTCCCATAAAATGAGGTAGCATAATGGTGCCTCAGACATTTTGATGCTACTACGAAGAACATCATGAGAAAGAAAGGGAAGTGAATAACATCCCTCAGAATTGAAGACATTGGATCCATATATCATCTTCCCACCTCCACATGCTCTCTAAACTATTAAATTTAGAGATACTATTAAGTTCTTTTCAATTTACTAGATAATAATAGCATAAGCAGGATAAATGAAAGAAGCACAATCACAAGATAGACATAATTTATCCTAGGAAACCCTCATGGGGGAGAAAACCCAACAAAAAATTCCTTAATATATATTTCCAATACAATGCCAAGATAATAAACCAAACACTAGAGAATATCCAACAATGAGCAATGTGCCTCTCTCTCTTCTTCTTCTTCTAGCAACTGCATCTTCCTTCAAACTTGCACACTAGATGAGTGACTTGAGTGAGTGAGAGAATGAGGAGCTATCCCCTCTTATTTATAATAGCGAAGGAGTTCTAGGGATGTGTCTCTTCACCATGCTAGGTCGACTTCTTCAACTAGTGGCTAAAACCACTTTAATTAGCCCTAGGGGCCGACTTCTCAATTAACATCAATTAACTAGGGTCTGACCAATCCAAAATATGGGATTTTTTCATACATAAGTCCCGACATGATCAATCCACAAAAGGGGATTGATACATTAATAATAACACAATTATAATTAGAATATACTTCGCAGTTAAAATATTTCAACACTCTCCCTTAACAAGAAGGGTAGTCTACAACATCATCAGGAGAGAGAGAGGGAAGTGACATCATAAACATCTGGAACATTGTCTGGCACATCTTTAAATCATCGGAAGTTTTTTCTCATCATCAATAACATCATTATTCACAACATGGAGCTGGAATAGTATCATCAACATCATTCACAACATGGAGCTTGAATAGTATCATCATCATCATTCATAGCATGGAGATGGAATGGGATCATCATCATTATTCTCTGCATCAAAATCAATTAGTATAACACTAATAAAACATCATCAATCATTACAAGACTGATACATCATCATCAAAATCTTTAGCGTGAAGTTGACGTAGCAACGTCATCATCATATTCAACATGAAGTTGAACTAGAATCATCATCATCATCTCCAACATGAAGCTAAAGTAGAATCATCATCATCATCTTCATCATGAATCTGAAGCATCAAGATAAATAACATGAATCTAGAATAATAATATCACCAACATGAGGCTGTTACACCAACATGAATAGCATGAGGTTGGTATAGAAACATCAACAACACGAGGCCGGTACAACAACATCAACAACACGAGGTTGGAGAAACAACATCATCAACATGATGTTGTGATAAGAACATCATAAACATCATTAGCATGAGGCTGAGATCATCAACACAATGTTGAGATAAAAACATCATCATCATCATATGGAAACATAATGAGGCAGATGTTACAACATTTTGTGGTACTGTGAAAGTCCCTAAGGAGATGCCAAGGAATCATAAGATTCCCTAGGATATAAAATCCTAGTGGAGCTACCACATGGTACTCTGACAGACCATCCTTACTAGACCTTCAGAATATGCCTAGGAATCACAATATTCCCTAGGATTATAAAAATGCTAATGGATCTAACACTACTGACCATAGATAGCATATACATGCGTAGGTACTCTAACAGACCATCCTTACCGGACCTTCGGGATTTGTCTAGGGATGATGAGTCCCCTAGGATATAAAATCCTAACTGAGCTACCTGCTATTGGTTAGGATACCATAGTATCATCAACATCACTCCCCCTTATGAGGGAGGTCCTTTCAGACTATACTAAGCTTTTCTTGAAAGTGCTCAAACTTTACACGAGACAGAGGCTTGGTCAACACATCTGCAACCTGCTCATTTGTGCCAACATATTGAATCTTTACAACTCCCCTCTACACCATATCAAAAATGTAGTGATACTGAATTTCTATGTTCTTTGGATTATCATGGAACACATGGTTCTCCTTTATCTTTATGCAATTCTGGTTATCATATAGAATCACAGTTTCTTCCATCTCCAGATCGAATAGACCTATCAAAAACTTTTGAATCCATATGGCTTCACAACTGACGGAACATGCAACAATATATTCCACTTCTACCATGATGAGAGCAATACTGGATTTCTTCCTACTCTGCCATGAATTCATGGCTAACCCTGCACTGAAACAACATCCTGAAGTGCTCTTTCTATCAGAAACATTTCCATCCCAATATGAATCTGCATAACCAATTAGTCTGAAGTCATGATCTCCAGTATAACAGAGAACAAAGTCCAATGTACCCTTAAGTTATCTCATCACATGTTTTTCAGCAACAAGGTGAACACGTCTGGGATCTACTAGGTACTGACTCAAGGCATTCACAACAAAACATATTTCTAGCCTGGTATTCACCAGATACATCAATGAACCAATAATCTGTCTCTACAGAGTAATATCAATCAATTTTGATGAAGTATCAACCGAGAGCTTCAACTTTGTTTCCATGGGTGTGTTCATGGATTTACATTCCAACATGTCAAACCTCTTTAGTATTTCAACTACATAATTCCCTTGGTTAAGGAAGATCTTCTCTAGGTTCTGCCAAACCTTGAGACCTAAGAAATAATGCATTAAGCCCAGTGTTAGGAGAAAATATTGTCATTTAATTCTGTTGTAGTACTTTCCCAACTATTTAATTTTTCAATCCGAGGTTCGTAGGCTTATGACTCACACACACTATATATGCAGGACTTAAGTAGAAGTATTCTAATATAAATTGTTGAAATAGAATTAATCTAGGAAAGCATTGAAAGAATAACTAGGAAAGCAGGAAATTAATCTAGGAAAGCAGGAAATTAATCTAGGACAGCAATACAACATGTGAAGAGTTGAATGACAAAAGACATATGTGAGCTCACACTATAATTCTATCTCAAATTACATTACAAGAATCAAATTAAAAATCATGAAATAATAACAATTAAAGAATCAAAACTAAGAATCCCCTTCTCCTAATTACAAGACTAAATTATGAATTACATGCCTCCCTCATGAAGAGAGAACACTCTCTTATATACATGARTGTCATAATGMCAKATCCACTATTCTCTCAAYCACTCTCAACTAMTTTCCCATTATTAMAAGATATGATCCCTTCAAATCCTCCACACATCTCTCACATATCTTAGATAAGACATGCCAACCAAATCTTCCATGATCTTCTCTCTTTCAAATCTTCAAGTTTGAAGATGTAATTCGAATTTGAGGATAGGTGGTGAATGTCGACTTTGTTGAAATCTTCAAATATGCCTGCATGCATCATAAAACTTATCCAACCTTGAGATATAATGAAAATATGTTAATTTCTAATATTTAATCACAAATTCACTTATAATACTAAAATGAATAAAGTGGAAAATAATAATGTGAAACCCAAATGTATTTATGAAAATGGTATGTTGGAAGGTTAATGGGATGATGAAATGTAAGGAATAGTGAAGGGAAAGTTGGATGAAAATGTGACATTTCTGAGTCCTAACATCCCCCCCAACTGAACTTGTTGCATGTCCTCATGCAACCATGCATGGATATTATGAATAACTTTTGGCATCCAGACTTTGGCTTTGATTGATGATGTCTTTTTAATAAGGAATATTTCCAGGATTTGAAATACAAGACTAGCATCATGTAAAATACATGTGTAACTGATCCGGATTTTATGAGCAGAACGAAATGAATATAGATTATTAACATGTTCTTAACACAAAACAACAAAGATACAGTAAAATTGGTTTTCTATTCAATAAAGAAATAAGATGGAAACTGTAAAATGCAGCGAAAACGAGTTTGCTAGAATGGTGGCGGCTTATCTCTGAGAAGAGATGTGATGGCTGCACTCATTCTCAAGAAGAATATTACAGTGAGGCTCTAAAGGTATTTTTACAATAAACAAGAATGCCAAAAAACCCTAGACATAAAAAAACCTAACCCTAGGAGATGAAGCGCCAAAAGTCATGTGGGCCTCGTTTGGGTAAGTCAATACATCAACTTCCCAGGGTCGTAACTTTTGCATACGATCTCCGTTTTAGGCATATGATATCCTATTGGAAAGATATATCTAAGGAATACAACAATTTTATTTTTCAATAACAACATACCCTGAAAAACGTCATTTAGGGCCTCAAAACGACTTCGGAAGTTCAGGACCCGAAAAACTGCTAAAAATAGTAAATTATCAAAATTGCTGGAAAGTTGTTTTGAGCCAGATGGAAAAGGTGGGTGGCCACTGATATCCACCTAGATAAATCCTCCCTCTCTAGGAAGCAATGGTGTCCATTGCGTTGAGTTCCCCCATCAGATGAGGAAATTTCTGCTGAATTTGGCCCTGGGTAAGCCACTTGTCTTGGTGCAGGAGTGCCCTGTTTTGATGACTCAATAAAGCTAAATCCTTTGTTGTTGAGTTCCCTTGATATGTGTGTCCACAATCTGATCACTTGATGCCTATTGTATGTAGTCAGGGTTGAACTCTGTTGGTGTCAGTTGTTCTTCTACATCTGAGGTGTCCAATAATGGCAGGAAATAAGGCCGAAGGAGGTCCATGTTGAACACTGGGTGCAGGCCAAGGAAAGGAGAAATGTTGAGCTCAAAAACATTATCCCCCACAGCCTTGGTGATAGTGTACGACCCATAATGGAGTGGGAAAAGATTCCAATGGGGTCCTATAAGGCGTTCTTTTTGCAAGTGCAACCAAACTTTGTCGCCCACCTGAAACTTATGTGGCACCCGATGTTGATCATGGCGTTGTTTGTATTTGTCATTGGACTTTTGTAGGATATACAGAACCTGTTGGGGGATGTGCTGGATCCACTCAATGAACCAGGTGGATTTTTTAGCTTCAGTTGGAGTAGGAGATTATTCGGTCGAGGTGACCGCAAGGGGAAGTGCAACATCTATGGGACCCAATGGTTGGAATACCAACCCCACCTGAAAGGGGCTATGGCCTGTTGAGCTATACAGGGCTCGGTTGTAGCTATTCTGGACATAGGGAAGGCTCTCGTCCCATGTGTGGGGGTGCTTTGAATTATACATGTGAAGGATATGCACAATCATTCGATTTACAACCTTGGTTTCGCCATCTGTTTGGGGGTGGAAGTTCGTGGATTTGGTGATCTTGGTGTCCAGAAATGACCAGAGGCTCGACTAGAAAGTGATGAGAAATTGACTATCCCAATCTAAGACAATGGTTTGTGGGATTCCAAAATGTACCACAACTTGTTCAAAGAAGAGCTTGGTAGTGGCCTCTGCTGTGATGCTCTTCTTGCAGGAAACTAGAATCGCCATCTTAGAAAAGTGATCAACAACCAAAAAAACACAGTCATTTCCCCGCTTGGTTGACGGGAGGCCCGACATGTAGTCCATTGAGATGGATTCCCATGGCCTATCAGGAGTAGGAAGAGGGGTGTACAGACCCTATTTCTTAGTGGTCGGTTTCGCAATAACGCAGGTAGTGCAGGACCTGATATACTTGTTGACCTCCTATCGAAGTTTCGACGAGTAGAAATGTTTCTGTAGCATCACCACTGTCTTTTCAACACTGAAGTGTCTTGCCACCCGACTATAGTGGGCTTCCCAGATCAGCTTCGATCACTCACTTGATGGAACAAAGATATGGCCCAAACGACACAACAAACCATCCTAAAGATGGAAATTATTGACAACTGCGTTTGCACCCAACATTTGGTAGATGGTGGTGAAGTCAAGGTCTGTCTCATAGATTTGGGGCCATCCAGAGGTCTCATGGCCACAAGAGTCTAGCACCATGGTGAGTGCCACGAATGGTGGTTTGCTGAGGCAATCAACGACACGATTGGTGCTTCCTATTTTATACCTGATGTTGAGGTGGAATTACTGCAAGTATGTGGACCACTTTTGATGGCGGTCATTCTGCAATTTTCCCTATGTCTGTATGAAATATAGTGGCTTATGATTAGTGTGGATGAATGTCTCCTTCCCAAGAATGTAATGTCTCCACTGGCGACAAGATTACACAATGGAGTACATTTCTTTGTCTTAAGTAGGGTACTTATGGACAATATCTGACAGTGTCTCACTATGATAGGCCACGGGGTGGCCATGTTGAGTGAGAATGACGCCCAAAACATAGTCTGAAGAATCTATTTTGATCTCAAAGGGATGTTGTAGGTATGGTAGTGAAAGTACTGGGGCTGAGCACAAACGTTGCTTCAAATCATTGAACACTTGTTGTTGGGACCGTCCCCATGCAAATTTTTCCTTACCACCACCCCTGTTTATTTGGCTGAGGTCCCATGCAATATGGGAGAATCTCAACACGAACTTGTGGTAGAAATTGGCAAGGCCCAAGAAGCGCTGAAGCTCAGTGAGTGTGGTTGGGGCTGGCCAGTCATGGATGACTTGGATCTTGGCTGGATCCACATGTATGCCATGTTGATCAATGATGTAGCCTAGGTAATGGACCTTGTCCATGCCGAAGGAGAATTCTTCCAAGTTGGCATATAGCTTGTGATGCCACAGGGTGTGCATAACTTGTTGAATATACTGCAAGTGTTCAGCCCAAGTCTTGCTGTAAATTAGAATTTCATCTAGATACACCACTACAAAATTATTGGTGAATGGTCGCAGGATATCGTCCATCATCCTCATGAAAGTGGCTGAAGCATTTGTCAAACCAAAGGGCATGACCAACCATTCAAAAAGGTCTTCCTTTGACTTGAAGGCGGTCTTCCATACATATGTCTGTTCTATCGAGACCTACTGGTAGCCAGAATTGAGATCAATCTTACTGAAGTATTTGGCCCCCGTAAGTTGATCAATGAGGTCGTCTATTCGGGGAATCAGGTACCGATTTCTGATTGTGATTTTATTCAGAGCCCGATAATCAATACAGAGTCTTCAGGTTCCATATTTCTTCTGTACTAGCATGATTGGTCTCCCGCAAGGTGATGAGATGGGACGGATGTGCCCCTTGTGGAGAAGTTCTTGGATCTGTCGCTTGATCTCCTCATTCTCTAACAAAGAGAGACAATAGACTAGCCCATTGGGCAGTGGTGCGTCAGGGGTCAGATCGATGGGGTGCTTGACCTGGTAGTGCATAGGTACCCCTGTAGTTGAGGAGAATATATCCGAGTATTCTTCCACGACCTTATCTACTTGCTTCTGCTGTGTGGAGAGGTTGGACGTAGAGACCCTAAATGTGGCTGTGATATTTTTCTTATTCTGAGAGTGAATCACGAAGAAGACAAACTTCCCTGTCTGAGAGATGAACTTCCTGCATTTCTTAGCAGAGACCAAGGAAATAGCACTAGGTGGGACTGCCTCGGGTATCATGTACAATTTCTTGTTCAAAGTAATAATAACACTATGAGGCCTAGACTCATATGCAACATGACGTTTCCATAAATAAGGTTGGCCCAAAAGAACATCACAAAATTCGAGAGGAGAAATGTCACACAATACCTCATCTTTGAAGGGCTTGATGTCGTACAACAATCGGTACTGTTGGATGACGTGGAGATCACTTCCTTGGCGGAGCCATCCAATGGTGTAGGGTTGTGGGTGTGGCATTGTTGGCAGGGCCAAATGCTTGATGACCTCTGCTGAGATGAGGTTCTTCTGGTTACCTCTATCAACGATTAAGTGCAGCGGGGTGCCTTTTACCCACATCTGTGAATGGAAGATGAACTCTCCTTCTTCTGGCTCGTCTGGTTCACCAGGTTGGAGCTTGGTGGTAGCAACGGTGGCACTAGGTTCCACGTCAATGATATGTATTCCCCTTTCTGGTTCTGGATCAGAGTCAGAATCCACATTTGATTCAGAGGCTTTCACTTCGGCCACCAACAATTTCTTTGAGCGGCAGTCAACAGTGTTATGCCAAGGGCTCTTATGGAAGTTGCACCACTTCCCGATGTCTTTCTTTGTCTTTCCGATGTCCTTATTTGCTTGCGTCTTGGACTGGTTTTATTAATACTATCCATCTTTGCTCTGTCCATTATTCAGTGGGTTGGGGCTGCCTTTTCCTAGATTTTGTTGTGAAGGGTTCCCAGTCCCAAATAGTCTTGTCTTTTTTTTGAGCTTCTTCTCAATTTTGACGGCATATCTGTAGGTCGCGCCCCAGGATGAGATGTCAAGAAATTCCATTTCGGTATGGATGTATCTATGCAGAGCACCGCGATACTTGAGCAACATATGTCACTCTGAATCTTTGATACCCAACTTGGTGTGCAAGGTATGGAATATATTTGTGAAATATGGCACTGCTTGGTCTCTTTCTTGCCGCAGTGTGGTCCATTTGGTATACAGGTCATAAAAACTTCCGACAGGGTAGTATTGTTCCTTAATAGCATCCCTGAAGGATTCCCGGGTGGCCGCGACTGAAAATAATGAGGGTTCCTCTGTTTCCTTTTTCTCACAGAACATTTCCCACCAATATTTGACATGAGGAATGACTTTGAGGAGTGAAGAAGTAATCTTTTCTCTATTTGAAAAGTTATGGACAGAAAAATACCCTTCTAGTAGATTCAATCACTTGTCTACAACATCTGTGTCTAACTAACCTTCAAATATATGAATATCGAAGTTTATTTGTACCTTGAAGGGGGTGACGCCTCCGTTCGAAGAAGATGCGTCGCCTGTTGGTAGCCGTCGAAGGATTTGTGCGAAACAGTTTGAAAGGATCTCCTGTCCCATCATATTTCTTTTCTCCTGCCATGAGAGATCGCTTGGGTGTGCAAGAGTTTTTGTCCTCAAGAGAAACAAGCTTGAGACCCAAGTCTTTGTACTCCGACCTCGTTGGGGACATAGATTAAAACGATAAGGAGTAGACTGTTCTGATACCACTGATCCATATTTTATGAGCAGAATGAAACGAATACAAATTATTAAAAGGTGCTTAATACAAAATAATAGAGATACAGTAAAATTAGTTTTCTATTCAATAAAGAAATAAGCTGGAAGCTGTAAAATGTAGCGGAAATGAGCTTGCTGGAATGGTGGCATCTTATCGCTAAGAAGATATGTGACGGTTGTGCTCATTCGTAAGAAGAATATTACAATGAGGCTCTGAAGGCATTTTTACAATAAACAATAATGCCAAAAAAGCCTAGACATCCAAAAAACTAACCCTAGGAGATGAAGCGCCAAAAGTCATGTGGGCCCTGTTTGGGTAAGTCAGTACATCAACTTCCCGGGGTCATAACTTTTGCATACGATCTCCGTTTTAGTCATATGATAGCCCATTGGAAAGATCTATTCGAGGAATACAACAGTTGCACAAAATTTCATGCTGTGATGAGATTTTACGACCGCAACATACCCCAAAAAACATCGTTTAGGGCCTCAAAACGGCTCCGAAATTTCAGGACCCGAAAAACTGCTAAAAATAGTAAATTATCAAAATTGCTAGAAAGTTGTTTTTAGCCAGCTGGAAAAGGTTGGTGGCCACCGATATCCACCTAGATCAGTAACATCATGTAATACATGTGTAAAAACATGTGAAATTTTCTTATGGTTGGTTCTTGTGTGACAACCATGAATACAAAGAATGTTGGT
>JZKD02S0843395.1:240153-251877 GCA_000966675.3 Picea glauca | reverse complement strand
TGGATTTGGTGAGCTTGGTATCCAATAGTGATTAGAGGCTAGACCAGAATGTGCTTAGGAACTTCTTGTCCCAATCTGATATGATGGCCTTGTTGGGTTTTTATATTATTTACAATGGAATTCTAGTTGAGGTGAATCCACTGACGGTTGAAGTCGAGGTGGATCGAAAGCAAGTCGAAGGACGAGGTTAGTTGACCGGGGAAAGTCAAAGTCGAAGGTCGAGGTAGTTCTACATGGTAAAAGCATCGACAACAAGTCAAAGAGGTCAACCAACATGAAGTCGACAAGCGAACGTGTGGCGGCTGATTGAAGACCCACTGGTAGTTGACTGGTAATACAACTTGGAGTCGTTTGTAACAAAATCTTGAGATTTGCGGGATTTGTAGCCAATGATCTGCATGGATTTGTAACTGATTTTGGGTGCCAAGTCTTTAGGATTTTTCTTGTTGTAAAGCCTATAAAGAGGCGTGTTGTAAGGTTGTAAAGGATAATGCAAATATGTATGAATCGTAGGTTGTTGATCATGTAGATGTAATCCAGATTGGCTACAGGGTTGTTCTTGCGTGTACAAGAGGGTATGATGTCGTGTGTCTTAGTTGTGGACCAAAGTTAGACATGTAACCTTTTATTCAGATTGAATAAGACAACAAGATATCATAACGCTCAAGGAATGTTGGTTTTCCAGCGTAAAATCTCTATGTACTGTGTGATTGCTTTGTCATTTACGTTCTTGATTAATTTTTTTCCTCTTATGCTAGGTTTAGTGTAGAAGTGTCTCTCATTTCCCGAAAAGTGGTATCAGAGTTGCTTTGACAAGTGGTATCAGAGTCGTGTCATGCTTTGACGAGTGTATCAGATCTTGATTTACCAATCTTGAATCTGAGAACTAAATCCTAGGTACAATGAGAGTTGTAAGTCATAAATTGTGTTAAAGAATGGCGAGCAGTTCAAGAATAAAGATAGAAAAATTCAATGGACGAAATTTTGAGCTTTGGAAGCTTAAAATGGAAGATCTTCTTGTAGATCGAGAACAATGGACACCGGTTTGTTCGGTACCCAGCCGACAAGCATGTCGATGGAAGAATCATAGAAACTCGAAAGAAGAGAAAGAAGTACGATTCGACTTTGTCTTGTAGATTTGATATTGCTTAATGTATTAGGTGAAGATTTGGCCAAGAAATCGTGGGACAAACTGGGAAGCTTATACCAGTTGAAATCTCTGGTAAATAATTTGTTTCTCAGAAAGAAACTGTATCTTCTGAATGAGTGATGGCAGTTCGGTGACTGAGCATTTAAATGTGTTTAACACCATTTTAAGCCAATTATCGTATGTGGATATTAAAATCACTGAGGAGGAGAAGTGTTTAATCCTATTATGTTCTTTTCCAGACTCCTGGGATAACTTAGTCGTGGCTATAAAGAGTAATAAAACCACACTAGCGCTGTAATACATGGTTGCTTTATGCTATAAGAAGAAATGAAAAGAAAGAGAATGAAAGGATCGACCAAAGATGCTTTAGTAGTGAGAGGTTGAGAGGTTGAAAGAGACAAAGAAAAATTCTTCGGTAGAAAGTTTAAGTCAAAGGGTAGATCTAGTTCATTCGACAAGAAGATGTTGGAAGTGCGATAAAGTGTGGCATTACAAAAATGACTATAAGTCGAGGGCGATGGAAGTCAGTACGCGATTCAACGAGAAGCAACCAACCGAGAGAAAGACAACCCCAAATAAGGGAGGTGATGTGTACATGTCGTCGACTAGTACACAGTTGGATCAAGGTGTTTGGTTGATCGACTCAGGAGCATCCTATCATATGACACCACATAAAGAATGGTTCTACGAGTATGAACGATATGATGGAAGTGATGTGTTCTTGGGGGACGACTTGACAACCAAAATTCTTGGACGAGGAAGAGTTCGACTGATACTGTAGATGAGATGAAAAGAATCCTTCCAGGTGTGCTACACATTCCGGGTTTGGCAAGGAACATGATATCTGTCAGTAAGATGAGTGATGCCAGAGTACACACTCCGTGTTAGAAGAATTTGTGCAAGATGGTCAAAGGTGTGATGGTCTTAATGCAATGAGTTTGGATTGGAACCCTATACAAGCTATTAGGGAATGTTGACTCGACTGGAGGTAACAACATTGTTGCTCTTGGAATTGACTCAACTTCGACTCAAGCTAAGTCGGTACAAATCGACTCGACAAGACATGACAAAGTCGACCCAACCATGCTATGGCACGAAAGGATGGTACACATTGTAGAAAAAGGACTTCGAGCTATGCACAACAAAGGTATGGTCAAAGGTTTTCCTGAATGTGGTTTAGAGTCGATTTTTGTGAACATTACATATATGGAAAACAAAGTCGGGTGAGGTTCCCATCTGGAGCGACGAGGGAAAATGAGATTCTAGAATTAGTGCATAGTGATGTGTTTGGCTCCGTTACCGTGCTTTTACTTGGTGGATATTTGTATTATGTCTCCTTCATAGATGATTTTTTTAGGAAGACATGGATATATTTCTCGAGGATGAAATCAAAGGTTTTATGATACAGATTATTTTCGATACGAAATGAGAGAAGAGATATAATAAATAAATGTACAGAGATATCTTTGATATCCAATAATATAACAAAAATATATCAGAGATGCAACCATAAACATAGAGGTACAATAATACACAATTTCTATTAATGAGCGAAATGTACAAAATTGTAGAAATACAGAGTGAAAGACTCACTAGAATGGTGGAAATTTATCTCTGAGAAGAGATGTGACGGTTACTCACATTTGCAAGAAGATGATTGTTACAATAAGGCTCTAAAGACCTTTTTAACATAAACAAAATCCAAAACCCTAACCTCGGAAGATCGTTTTGTAGACTCTCTTTTGGGTAGTTTGGTGTATCAACTTCTCGAGGGCGTAACTTTGGCATACAATCTCCGTTTGGGGCACTCGTTGGAAATATATCGATGAGGAGATTAATTTTGGGGGCTCAATAAGAGCCTTCATATATCATTGAGGTGCTCTATCCAGATTTTGTTTTTATTTAGGCCCTCAAAATGGTCTCGAAAATTTAGGAACCAAAAAACTGTTGAAAATAGTAAATTGTTAGAAGACTGTTTTGAGCCAGTTGTAATAGGTGGGTGGCCACCGACATCCACCTGGATCATTTTCAATAAATTTAAAGAGTTTAAAGTTCTTGTAGAAAACCAAACAGATAAGAAGATTAAGGTGTTGAGAACTGACAATGGTAGTGAATTCTATGGAAAAGAATTTGATCAATTCTGTAAGCAGTGTGACATAGCATGCAAACATACCACACCATATACCCCACAAAAAAATGGAGTTGCTGAGAGAATGAATAGAACGTTGATGGATAAGGTAAGGAACATGCTCAGTGGTGCTGGGCTCGCACAAGAATTCTCGGCGGAGGCAGTCTACCCTGCAAGATATCTAGTGAATATGTCTCGTTCGTCGACACTAGTCCACACGACTCCACATGAGCTATGGTCGGGTAAGAATCCTTTTTTTGCACATCTTAAAGTATTTGGTTGTGATGCATTTGCGCATGTTCCCAAGGAAAATAGGAGCAAGCTGGACAAGAAAGCAATCAAATGTATTTTCATTGGGTACAAAGAAGGAATGAAAGGATATAAGATCTGAGATCATGCGTCAAGGAGAACAGTGTACAGTCAAGATTTTGTCTTCAGAGAAGTCAGAGGTAAGTCTGAGCCTGAGGAAGTTGTTCAGACCGAGAATAATCCTGAGACGATGCGGTTTGAATTGAGGAACGAAGAAGATGATTCAGATGAGTCGATTGAATTTGAAGAAGAGGTGGAACAACATACTCCGGTGGTAAGGAGGTTAGAAAGAATAAGAAAACTAGTCGAAAGGTATAGTTCGCCCGACTTCCATTCTGCATTCTTACTAACTGTCATCGACGATGAGCCCAAGTCGTTCAGTGAGGTAGTTGACTCGACAAAGGGTAAACTCTGGAATGACGCAATGGTCGAAGAGATGGAATCATTGCACAAGAATGAAACATGGGATTTGGTCAAGTTACCTAGTGGAATAAATCTCATCGGTAGCAAGTGGGTATTCAAGAAGAATATGAATACCACAGGACAAGTCGAGAAGTTCAAATCTTGAATTGTAGCGAAAGGTTATTCCCAATTCAAGGAAGTCGACTTCAGTGAAATTTTTTCCCCTGTTGCAAAATTAACTTCCATTAGAGTACTAATGTCTATGGCTACAACATTTGATCTGGAGATAGAATAGATGGATGTGATGACAACGTTCCTACATGGGGACATGGAAGAAAAAATCTACATAAAACAATTTGAAGGATTTGTAGTAAAGGACAAGCAAGAGTTGGTGAGAAAACTGAAAATATCCCTTTATGGTCTAAAGCAATCTCCAAAGATGTGGTACCAAAAGTTCGACATAGACATCCTTAGTTTGGTATTTGTGAGAAGCAAAGATAATCACTACATATATTCCAAGGAAGAAGGTGGGTGTTTCATATATGTAGCTTTGTATGTCGATGACATGTTGCTGATTGGAAACAATATGGACGCAATAAAGGAGGTGAAGAAGCATCTATCCTCCAAGTTCGACATGAAGGATCTCGGTGCAACTATCTTCATTCTGGGAATGGAGATTAAGAGAAATCAAGTCACTAGAAAGCTCTGGTTGAATCATATGAAGTATATTGAAATGGTTTTGAAACAGTTCAACATGTAGGATTGCAAACCAATAAGGTGCCAATTCCCGTGGGAGCAAGGATAATTGTTGAATAATGTCCAAAGTCACGTGAAGAAGTAGAGGACATGACACGTGTTCCCTATGCAAGTGTTGTTGGTAGTCTAATGTATGCGATGGTATGCACTCGACCAGACATTGCCCATGCAGTGGGAGTGTTGAGCAGGTACATGTCGACACCTGGAAAGGAGCATTGGACCGTTGTCAAGTGAGTATTCATGTATTTGTGTGGCACAAAGGACTATGCTATATGCTACCAAGGAAGACCTAGAGGTGACATTAGTAAGTCAAATGTACATGGCTTTTTTGACGTCGACTAGGCTGGAGATCTGGATCGAAAGAGGTCGACCAACGAATATGTTTTCAAGATGTTCAGTGGAGCAATAATATGGACGAGTAAGTGATAGGCAGTTGTAGCCTTGTCAACAACAGAAGTTGAATACATAGCGACCACTCATAGAAGCAAAGAAGCGGTATGGACGCAAAGGCTGTGTTCAGGAATCGGGTTTGAGTAGAGAGCTATGAAGGTAAGTTGCAACAATCAAAGCACACTATTGATGGAAAAGAACCCTTCTTATCATTCAAAGACTAAGCACATTGATGTACAATACCATTTCGTAAGAGACATGGTGGAAAGTAACAAGGTGCTACTAAAGAAAGGAGACACGTTGGAAAATATAGCAAACTTGTTGACCAAGTCTGTGAGTGCTGTGAAGTTCTCTTGGTGCATAGAGGCAATGGGCATTGTTGCCCTGGGTCTGTGAATGAAAGTCCAGGAATATCTTGTTTTAGCAAAGAAGAGAACAAGTGGGATAATATTGGGTTGCTATATTATTTGCAGTGAAAGTCTAGTCGAGGTGAATTGACTGACGGTCGAAGTTGAGGTGGATCGACAACAAGTTGAAGTTCGAGGTTAGTTGACTGGGTAAAGTCAAAGTCGAAGGTCGATGCAGTTCGACATGGTAAAGGCATCGAAAACAAGTCGAAGAGGTCAACCAAAATGAGGTCAACAGGAAGACGTGTGGTGACCAACTGAAGACCGAATGAAGGCCGACTGGTAGTCGACTGGTAATACGACTTGGAGTTGACTGTAACAAAATCCCGAGATTTGCGGGATTTGTATCTAATGATCTGCATGGATCTGTAACCGTTTTTGTGCGCCAAGTCTTTAGGGTTTTTCCTGTTGTAAAGTTTATAAAGAGGTGTGTTGTAAAGCCGTAAAAGATAATGTAAATATGTATGAATCATAGGTTGTTGGTCATGTAGATGTAAGTCAGATTGGCTACAGGGTTGTACTTGTGCATGAAAGAAGGTATGATGTTGATTTTGTCTTAGGTGTGGACCAAGGTTAGACATGTAACCTTTTATTTAGATTGAATAAGACAACAAGAGAGCATAATGCTCAAGGAATGTTGGTTTTCCCGATTTGGGTTTCCAGGGTAAAATCTCTATGTACTATGTGATTTTTTTGTCATGTATGTTCTTGATTAAATTCTTCTTCTCTTCTGCTAGGTTTAGTGTGAAAGTGTCTTTCATTTCCTGATAGGTCTGTGGTATCCCAAAGTGTACCCACACCTATTTGAAGAAGAGATTGGTAGTGGCCTCCGCCGTGATATTCTTCTTACGAGTTGTTAGGATGACCATCTTAGAAAACCGATCAACCACCACAAAAACACAGTCATTTCTCTGCTTGGTTGAAGGAAGACCCGACATGTAATCCATCGAGATGGATTCCCATGGCCTGTCAAGAGTATGCATAGGGATGTATAGGCCTTGCTTCTTAGTGGTTGGTTAGGAAATGGCACAGACAATGCATGACCTGATATACTTGTTGACATCCTGGAAAAGTTTAGACCAATAGAAATGCTTTTGCAGTATTGTCACGGTCTTTTCCATGCCAAAATGTCTTCCCATCCGAATGTAGTGAGATTCCCAAATCAACTCTGTATGCTCACTTGAAGGGACACAAAGGTGGCCTACATGGAATAACAGTTTGTCCCGAAGATGAAATTCAGTGACAGTTGCTCCTATTCCCAACATCTGGTAAGTGGTAGCAAAGTTAGGATCACTCTTGTAGAGTTGGGGTCACTCTGATGCTGCATGGCCATAGGAGTGGAGAACCATGGTTAAGGTCAATGTTATTGAAAAACTCAGCTCCCTTGAGCTGGTCAAGAAGGTCGTCAATTCAGATAATTGGGTACTGGTTCTTGACTGTGATTTTGTTTAGGGACATGTAATCAATGTAGAATCGCCAAGTCCCATATTTCTTATGCACGTGTACAATTGGGCTCCTGCAGGGTGAGAAGTTGGCTCAGATGTGCCCCTTTTTAAGCAGCTCTTGGATCTGTCACTTGATTTCCTCATTTTCCATCAGAGAGCGATGATAGATTGGACCATTGGGTAGAGATGCATCGGGGGTTAGATTGATTGAATACTTGACCTGAGAATGCAGTGGTACCCCGATGGGTGAGGAGAATATGCCTTTGTATTCTTCCATGATCTTGTCCATATGTTTCTACTGCATGGAGAGCTTTGTGCAGAAGCCATGGATGTGGTTGCGACCTTCTATTCACTTTGAGAGGGAATAATGAAGAAGGCACATTTCCCAATCTGGGAAATGGCCTTCTTGCATTTCTTAGAAAAGATTAAAGAAATGATGGTAGGCAGAGATACCTCTGGTATCATGTATAATTGTCTACCAAAAGCAATAATAATATTGCGAGGTATAGACTCATTGATCCAAGTGGATATTGATAGCCACCCACCTATTCCAACGTCCAACTGGCTCATCTGGACAATTTTTCAGTTCAACAAGTTTATCTGTAATGGGGACATTTATTTTTAATTGTGGGTTCTTCACTTATGGGGATATCTTGAAGCCCTACACAACATTCAGGGGGATATTGGTGGCCACCCACCTATTCCAATTGGATTATTTTGGAAGTTTTCATGTCAGTACATCTTTATATACTTCCAAGGTCGTTTTGGGGCTCTAAACAATGTTTTCTTGGATTTCCATAGTCAAACTATGGACAGAGTCAATGTTTGACGACATTATGTGTATTTCTCGAAAATACCTTTCCAACGGGCTATCATACGCCTAAAACGAAGATCATATGCAAAAGTTACGACACCGGGAAGTTAATGTATTAACTTACCCCAACGAGGCCCACATGACTTTTGGTGCTTCATCTCCTAGGGTTAGGTTTTTGGATGTATAGGGTTTTGACATTCATGTTTATCATAAAAAGGCCTTCAGAGCCTCATTGTAATCATCTTTTTGCGAATGAGCGTAGTCGTCACATCTCTTCTCAGAGATAAAGTTGTCACCATTCTAGCGAGTCTTGCACTCTGTATTTTTACAGTCTCTGTACATTTATTTCATTAATAGAAGTCATGTATTGTTGTATTTATCTGTTTCTGACAATTTTTATGTGTATTTAATTATAATATCTAAGCTTTCATTTCGTCCCGAAAATAATCCGGATCACTCATATACAACATGTCATTTCCACAAGTATGGTTGGCCTATGAGGGCTATGCGTAATTCCTTTTTTATGTCTGACATGGAGTTGACACTTGAAAAACACACACATGTCCCACACACACACACACACACACACATAAAGATGATATGAAATATTTTATTTATGCTACATATATTCCACATTGAATTTTTTTTTTTGTTATTAATATTTTTTAAAATGTCATGTATGAGCTCCATATTAAACATTGAAGGACTTACACATCTCCCTCATACTGGGAAGTAGAAATAACCTATCTTTGGAATAAAGATGGATATTGAAATATTTTTTTGTTATTAATATTTTTTTAACGTCACATGTCAACCCCATGTTGAAGATGGAAATAATTACAGATCTATGTACAAAGTGCCTTTTGGTGCAATACAACATTTCTCTCTTTATATAATGAATCAGAATGAAACATGGTCAAACATAATGAACCATGTTCAACCATAATTAAACATTGCTACCATCGTCAACCATGGTCAAACATGGCCAACCATATTCAACCATACTGAGCCATGGTCAACTATAGTAAATCATGGTCAACCATATTCAAACATGGTTAATCATAGTTAACCATAGTCAACCATGATCATTCATAGTAAAAAATAATCAACCATCATTTATCATAGTCAAACTTAGTTAATCATGGTCAACCAAATCAACCATAGTCAACCAAAGAGAAACATGGTCAAGCATAGTCAACTATAATCAACAATGGTGTACCAAAAACCATGGCCAACCAAAGTAAATCTAGAGCAACCATAGTGAACCATGGTCAACCATCACCAACAAAAGTCAACCAAAGTCAAACATGGTGAATGATGGTTAACTATAGTCAATCTTGTTCCGATCAACCATGGTAAAGAATGGTTAAACATAGTGAACCGTAATAAAACATCATAAATATTTTAATATTAATTTATTGATATTTTAATTAAAATTTTTACTGATTCTTTGTGAACTAATATAATCAAATAAATAAAAGTGATTGATATAGCCGATCAATGCCAATAATTAAGAAAAAGTAAAAAATAACTAAGGTCCATGTATATCAATCATCTTTGATTATACCTCTATAGACTTTAGCAGTCAAATCGTTGTATGGAGGGAGTCCATTGTCCCACAAAAAAGGGGTTTCCATACATTAATTTGGTGTTTGGCTTGGTCATGACCTTAAAATTAGATTATTATTATTATTATATATATCATATCGATTTATTTGCTTTTGACACTGTCAAAAGCACTCATGCATAAACATGTTTGTCAAAAGAACTCGTGCATGAACATAACTATATCATTATCTCGTCTTTGTACAACCCTCATTTATTTGCATACACAAAAAAGAGAGAGCCAAAATATTTAGATCTAACAGTGTATATCCCAACATATATAACATTAAATTCTCTAGTGTGGGGCACATATTGTTTGCCATATATTTTTAAGTTAGAGAAAGATGGGTAAATGGTGACGTGGGTGGTGGGTTATGAGATATCGTTTGAATGGAATATAGAAATCCAAAACGGGAAAAAAATTGTTTTGAAGAGTAAAGATGATAGCAAATTTTAATATCGTTTGTTTAAATGTTAATATCGTTGATTTAAATGTTAATTAAACTATTTTTTGGGTTGAGATTTGGTGACAGATAAGAAGAGTTGTTGACGTTTGAATTTGTTAAGACCGAAACAACAACCTCACAAAGCTATGAATCCTCCTCCGTTTTTAAAGAGGTGGCACTCCTCTTTGACTAAAAGATATAACTTGAATATCCTGGATTAGGGGAATGCTTAGGAAGCAAACCCTATGTCTTTATTGCTTGAATTTATAAAATGATATAGTTCTTCAATAACTTAATATAATCTTTATATGCAACAATAAATCTCTTTACAATAAGAAAAGATTCAAGGAGGGATTCAACATCATAACTTCTTTGTGACCAACATCACATACACAATGTGTTTAATTACATACAAATGCATCTATATCTTCTTCACGAGAAATTAGGAGAGAATAACTTGATCATATCAAAGAATTTTAAAAGAGTATTACTACCAAGACCAAAAAGAGAATTTGATAGGTCGATCTCAAATACCTCATACTTAAGACTCAGAGTTACAAGATACAATCGAAATCAACCCCGAAACAATTCTTTGTGAAGTTTATTCATGAAATATGTTTTTCATTACAAAATTTTTGACAGTCATGTATATGGCTGTAAATACCCCATGATAATATAAGAAAATTCTTTAGAAGAATACAAGAAGAACACTCAAGAAATCAACCTTGTGCCCAATTTAGAGATTCAAACATAAATCTATGAGAAATGGTGTAGAAGAAGAGAAATAATGGAGAAGATGGAGATCTATTTTCTTTGATCAGAAGCTTGGTTGTGTATTCATGGTTGAACCTTCTTCTTCCTCTGATATTATGCCCTTCCTTGCCCCTTTAATAATTTTGATTGTGGAACCCTTGATGAATCCCTTCTCCTCTTTTTAAAATGAGATCTTCTAACTACTTGAGTAGTTAGGGTTTTCCTCTCTAGAATTTCTCGTACAAGTATTTTCTTGAAGTATTATCTTTAATTAAAGCCTCATTAAGTCCTCATTAATGAACTTACATCATTAATATACACATATTCAAAATGGGTCCCTTTTTTTTAATAAAAGTTTTTAAATAAACTTTTATTTTCAAAATTTAATTTATTGCTTTTTAAAATAGGGGGTTGTGTTTTAAATTTATGGAAGTTATAATCAACTTTTTAGCCACAAAATCACTTCAAATATGATATTTATTGTCTTATATTTCCAACGATATAAAGTTTCCCAAAATCCATCGCCCGGATCTCAAGATACGAGCTTGTGAAGTTGAGTTGTCACGTAGGCCCATTAAAAATGAAGTTGACTGCTATTTTAATTTCTGAGAAACATTTAGCCACTTTCATCCCTTCAAACATGTACCAACATTTTCTTCGTCGAAATAAATTTCCAAATATCTAAAGTTTGTGCAATTCCGACACCCAAAGCTCAAGTTATGGCCTTTGCAAAATTGTGACTCATCCACCATTGATCCACTGTCTTGGGCAAATGTGGGCCGTGAATTTTGTGCTGTCCATGAAAAATTTGAATTTTCTTCATAAAATTCATCCCACATGCATGGGAGTATAACAGTCTTAGTGATATATAATGTTAAGTGTAACATACACTTGACAAAAAACAAAGAAGAAAAACATAAGTAGTTCATTCGACCCCCCTTAGAAATTGATTAATAAAATATAATTTTGCATGCCAAGTAAACCTTTAATAGGCCCAATCAATACTGATGAGTCAGCCACTAAAATATCACCATGTGTCACCACTAGTATGATGACACATGTCACCAATGATGAGATGTAATGATCCCAAGCCATTATGCAAGGATCATCACTGTTTTG
>JZKD02S0843395.1:215985-226092 GCA_000966675.3 Picea glauca | reverse complement strand
GTTCATTTTTGAGCATTTTCTGGCCCTGGGGAGCCTCTTGGATCATTTGGGTTATTAGAAAAGATTAATATATTGGCACAGAGTGGTATGGAGAGAAGTGGAGCACATTACAGGTTTTAGTAATGCTAGATTCCAAGTTTATCTTGGCGTTTCATATTTGTGTTGGCAGACATTTCACCTTTCTACTAGCGGGTGTTGCTTGGCCGCCTTTCTGTGGCATTCCACTTGTTCATGTGCGTTCCATTTTTAATGTGCATTCCACTTTTAATGTTTGTTCCACTTGTTCATGTGTGTTCCGTTTTTAATGTGCACTCCACTTTTAATGTGTCACCTTTCTGTGACCATATACTTGCAGCTACAACATTGCATAGGGATTGCGCATAGATTGGACGCATTGGATCACAAGCAAGAGAAGGAGATTAGTGTCTATGAAAACCAAAAAGATATTGGAGTAGGAAGGAGGCCAACTAATCAAACCATCAAGAGCAGAGCATCAAGTAGGATGATTAGGCAAGAGGTAAGATCTTTTTCTTTGTTAAAATTTCTTGGATTGTTTCTTTACTGTTTATGGTTTACAAGTTACATAGAAATGAGCGATTTAGGTTTATCGATGGGAAATTTAGGTTTAGAACCTAAATCACCCATCGCTAAACCTAAATCACTCATCCCTATAATCCACAAATTGCACATTAGAAAACCATTAAGCATTGTACAAATATTAATCTTTGTTGTTCTCAATTTATTTATTTTTTGTTTAGGCTTTTGTGATACACTGTTTATGGTTTACAACTTTGATTCATTTTTTTTTTACCTACAGGTTACATAGCAATGACCGATTTTGGTTTCTGATTTAGGTTTATGATTTAGAGTTTATGGTTTATAGCGATCATTGATTTAGGTTTAGGTTTAGCTATTTACGGTTTGTGGTTGGCTTTACGGTTTTAGGTTCTTATATTTTTGTGCATGTAGGGGGCTCTCCATCGAAGGTAGTCCATGAGCCTACCTTCAATGGTTGGCCCGCATGCATGCATTCAAGCATTCGTTTCCCTGAGATTTTCAAGTCTTTAAAACGTTTTTCACACCTTGAGATTACACTTCTTGGAATGTGTCGATGATTCCTATTTCAATGTCGAGATCATAATCATTTGAACTGATTGCAACGCAATTAAATAACTGTTATACACCGATCGCATGGCTCATGCATACTACATTTTCTTGCTAAAACACAGTGCAATTTAATAATTTGGAAATGAAACAATTATTCTTTCAATGTATTCATAGTGTGGATTTATGATATGAAAGAGAAAATGAATTCATGGTCTTTCATTAAATCGGCTGAAGGCAAAAATTACAAGGCATTTATAATTTGAATTAACTTTGTAGCAATATCCCAATCCAAGCTTACGCTCGATTGGTGGATCGATTTTATTTTCTAAGATAGTATACAATTTGTGGATTGAAAACGTATTTCCATAACTTATATAAAACAATAATCATTCATTTATAATGTTTGTTTATCAATACATACAGATGTAATCTTGAAAATGAAAGAAACTCACACGAAAATGAAGAACATATGCCTAGAAGTTGCTCTACATCATAAAATCTCGATGATTCCGTCAAAGAGATTCAACAATATGACATCCTTGGTTTCTATGTACGTCTGCTTAGAACCAATAAATCCATGGGTTTTGATTCAATATATATCAACATTTTGATTAAAAAATAATGTAATATCTTGCACTAAAAAAAATCCCTTTCAACAAGAGGAACAAGCAGTAAAATAAATAATTCTTTTGATACATCAAGTACATTCATACAATTAATATGCAATTAATCAATTAACATAATGGGAGCTACCACTCTCTTTGTGATTAAATATCATAAATATCATAAATATTAAAGATATGCATAGAAAACCTATGAAAAAATATCCTCAAGCAATGTTTATTAGAGTTTTTTTTTTAATCCCAACAACAAGCATATAAATATACAATGTTTTTGAAGCAGAGAGCCCATTGATATATTGTATTCAAATCAATACTTAAGAGTCAACGTTCGTTCCAACTCATTTGCAACAAACTTTATATCAAATTTCTTAACGCTAATAATTTATTCCTTCCTTTGTTTCTTTTTTTCGTAGAACTCTCGTTATCTTATAACATTCTCTCTCTCAACTTCTGTCTCATATATTAGTGTTACAAATAACTGAAAATTCTTAGAATCTTCTCCATGACGTAGTCTCATTGCTTCCTTATGTTTGTATAATATATCCATCAGTTTGTTCATTTTACTGATCTACATGTTCAAACTCTTTAATATTCCTTCACATTGGTCCTTAAGCATGAGTAGATTCTTCGAACAAATTTTCTTTTCCCTCAAAAGATTTTTAGGAGTTCCAACAAGATGCTTATAATTGTTTTTCCTACTAACAATTTCATTCTCGTGTTTTCTTAGTATAGTTAACCACCACACGTCTTCTTCTTCCACATCCACTTCTTCATCTTCATCTTTCAATGTGACCCGAAAATTCTCCTCCATCTCCTTGACATCATGTGGTAGGGATTCATTTTCATCTTGTTTGGGTAAAATGGGATTCAAATTCTAATTACAAAGTGGGTAATGGTTTCTACTTGCCCCATTTGAATTGTTGATCAAACTCAACATTGACTTTTGCCTTTCATTTTCATCATAGAATCTTGATTTAGGTCTATTGCATCCATTAAATTGGCTAGACATGTCGACGAAACATCCAGCTAATGAATTAGACTTCTGGCATTCTATGTTTCTTAATACTTATGGCTTACCAAATCCAAGCTTGAATATGTTTCCATCGATGTGCACCATGTTATATCTGGACAAGGAAAACATCATAACCACTATTAGTTTGCACGATTTTATCTACAAGATATTTATAGTAATCATATATATATATATATATATATATATATATATATATATATATATATATATATATATATAGTAATTAGTTAGACGTAGATTGGAAGTTCATCTACTGAAACCATCTCCCAAAATATGTGCTACCTGCTGAATAAAAATAGATTATAAGAAGGTACTGACTATAATAACCCTTGTTGTAAGACTGATATAATTTTTTGTTTTTCGGATTTGTTTGGGTGAATTTCTTGTTCAATAATTTCGTCAAACCCTTTTGCTAACACACCCAATTACCAATGTAATACTTCCCCTTACTATGGGATGAAATATTTTTTATTTGTTGATGTAAATTTTTTGCTCTTCACCCCCTCTAATTGTTGTTATAAATTTTGTTTACTATTGTTATGTTTTGATGATAATTTGATGCAATAATTCCATCAAATAGTTAGCCAACAAGCTCCAATATTACTATATTAACCCTCTTTTTAAGTGTTGGTTGGTACAACACTTTTGTCAAACACTTGGGTTGCCAAAATGGTCCTATTATGGCTGCCAGATTAGGCCTTTGATCACATAATTTGTGACTATTATGTTTTATGGTTTACAATTGATTTGTGACTTTCGTTAAACACTTTGCATGTTGTTGGTTTGTTCTTTGTTTGGTTGTAGAGTTTTGTCAAACAATTTTCAAGTTTGTAGTGTTCACGAATTTTAACAAATAGTTTTCATACATCACAAAGTACTCATGAAAATAATTTATAGAAATAGTATCTTCTTTATTTCAAATAACAAGGCTAGTACAAAATGCCAAGTACAATGGCTCCTTACTTATCAAGGGTGCTCCTTATACAAATATAGATGTGATGCCAAAAGAGAAGATAACTCCAATGAAGAATGTGCCCACAAGGATGAAGATACTATGCAACAAGTGTGCCCCTTCTCCAAATGAATGCCAATGAAATGTTAAGTGTGCCCCTCTCCAAAAAATTCTAAGTGAATGCAAGTGATGCACCCCTCTCCAAGTGAATGCCAAGGAAATACCAAGTGTGTCCTCCCCACAAATGAATGCTAAGGAGTACCAAGTGCACTCTCTCCACAAATGAATACCAATGATTCCAAGTGATGAGTCCTCATGCATGGCTCCCTAGAAGTTAGATCAATATCCCTCATGCATTGCTCCTTAGAAGTTAGATCAGTATCCAAGGGAAAATCATCCAACACCAAATCCTCATCATATTCGGGTGTTAATACACTCTCATCATGCGCATCCAAAAAGTAAGCCTGAGGTTCTGTGAAACCTTCATTATGAAGTGACGTCTTTGCTTCACCAACTACTTCAAATTTTAATCCCTTCTTCTTATTCTTCTCCCCAACTGATAAGTATGGCTTCAACAACTCACGATTCTCTAACAATTTTGTTAGATTATTCTAATATTCTTGAGAAATTTGTAATAATTATGCCAAGAGTTCCTAATTTGTCTTCATTTTCTTAATCCATGAATGTACCAAAACAATCTAAGAATATGCTTCACGGTGTACCCCTCATGTTTGGAGGAAAACGTGTTTTGATACCACTGTAATATCCCTTGCCTTAAGATTGATATAATTTTCTGTTTTGCTGATTTGTTTGGGTGAATTTCTTGTTCAAGAATTTCATCAAACCCTTTTTCTAACTTACCCAATTACCAATGTAATACTTCCCCTTACTATGGAATGAAATATTTTTGATTTGTTGATGTAAATTTTCTTCTCTTCACTCCCTCTAACCGTTGTTATGTTGTGATGATAATTTGATGCAATAATTCCGTCAAACAGTTAGCCAACAAGCTCCAATATTACTATATTAATCCCCTTTTTAAGTGTTGGTTGGCACAACATATTTTTCAAACACTTGGGCTGCCAAAATGTTCCTCTTATGGCTACCATATTAGACCGTTGTTCATACAATTTGTTGCTGATATGTTTTATGGTTTACAATTGATTTGTGACTTTCGTCAAACACTTTGCATTTTGTTGGTTTGTGCTTTGTTTGGTTGTAGAGTTTTTTCAAACAATTTACAAGTTTGTAGTGTTCACGACTTTTAACAAATAGTTTGCATACATCACAAAGTACTCATGAAAATAACTTATATAAATAGTGTCTTCTTTATTTCAAATAACAAAGCTAGTGCAAAATTCCAAGTACAATGATGCCAAAAGAGAAGATAAATCCAATGAAGAATGCGCCCACAAGGATGAAGATACTATGCAACAAGTGTTCCCCTTATCCAAGTGGATATTGGTGGCCACCCACCTAATCAAACTGACTCCTCTTGTTAGTTTTTAGTGCAACACATTCTTCTGTACTTCTTTGTAATTGTGGGTTCTACACTTACGGGGTTGTATGAAGCCCTACACATCTTCCAGGTGGATATTAGTGGCCTCCCACCTAATCCAACTGAATTATTTTCTATGTTTTCATGTCAAAACATTTTATTGTACCTCCAAGGTCATTTTGGGCCCCTAAACAATGTTTTTTTGGCTCACCATAGTCAAACTGTAGACAGAGTTAGAGTTTGATGGAGTAATGCGTAGTTCTTGAAAATACCTTTCCAACGGGCTATCACGCACCTAAAACGAAGATTGTATGCAAAAGTTACGACCCCATGAAGTTAATGTACTAACTTACCCAAACGGGGCCCACATGAGTTTTGGCGTTTCATTTCCTAGGGTTAGGTTTTTGGATGTCTAGGGTTTTGGCATTCCTGTTTATCATAAAAAGGCCTTCAAAACCTCATTGTAATCATCTTCTAGCGAATGAGTGTAGCTGTCATGCTTCTTTTCAAAGATAAAGCTGTCACCATTCTAGCGAGTCTTGCACTCTGTATTTTTACAATCTCTTTACAATTCTTTCATTAATAGAAATCAAGTATTGTTGTATTTCTCTATTTCTGGAAATTTTCATGAGCATTTCATTTTAATTTCTTTGCTTTCATTTCATTCCAAAAATAAATCTGGATCAGTGGTATCGCAAGATTCTCTTGATCGTTTTTCAATGCATGTCCCCAATGAGGTCCGAGTATAGCCAGTTGGGTCTCGAGTTTGTCTCTCTTGAGGATAATCACTCTCGCACGCCCAAGAAACCCTCTATGGCGACATAAAATAAAGACGAAAGAGCATAATATTCTATTAACATGTTGTTTGAGAAAGCTCTCGCGTGACAGAGAGACAAAATGATGGAGAATTTTGCACACATTCTTCAACGCCTGCCGATAACAACTTGCACATCTTCATCAAGCGACCATTTTGGAGGAACCTCTCGCTTCAAGGTACAAGTTAATTTTGATATTCCCATATTTGAAGGCCAGATAGATGTGGATGCCCTAGAAAAATGGTTAAATCTATTAAAAGATTTTTTCTCTGTTCAATTTTTTCTAACAGGGAAAACATCACATTCACACTCCTCAAGGCTCTCCCCCATGTCAAACATTGGTGGGAAACTTATTGGGAGGAAAGTTCCACAAAGGAATCTGGAATATATGGGGTCGATCCCACTTGGGATTTTTTTGTGGATGTGGTCAAAGAACAATACTATCTTGTTGATAACTATGAAGACCAGTACATGAGATGGACCACACTGCGGCAAGAGAAGAATCAAATAATGCCGAAGTTCACAAATAATTTCCATACATTGCACACCAAGCTGGGTATCAAAGACTCTAAGTGACATTTGGTTTTGAAATACCATGGGGCTTTGCATAGGTACATCTAAACCGAAATGGATTTCCTAAACATCTCATCATTGGGATTTACCTATTGATATCATGTCAAAATCAAGCATAAATTTAGGCACCAAAACAAATGGGATTTCGGGTCTGTAAATCTGTAACAACTAAAGCACAGTAAAGACGACTCTAACCAACAACCTCTATACAACCAGTCCAAGACACATGACAAAAACGGTAAAGTAAATACGAAGAATGACATTAGGAAGTGGTGTGACTTCCACAAAAACCCATGGCACAACACCGATGAATGTTGCTTGAAATAGTCATTGGTGGTCGAGGTCAAAGACACGGAGCTGAACCCTGATTCAGAAACCGATCCAGTAAATATTGAAAACAGACAGATCATCGACGCAGACCCCACTGCTACTATCGCGACCACAACAATTCAACTAGAAGAACTAGTAGGTCCTGAAGAGGGGGAGTGCCTCTTCCATTCACATATGTGGGTGAAGGGGACCCCATTGCATTTCATTGTTGGTAACAACATCCATAAGAACCTTATATAATCTAAGGTCATCAAACAATTGTGGTTTTTGACAACACCACACCCGCAGCCATCCAACATCGAGTGGCTTCACCAGGGATGAGATCTTCGCGTCAACCAACAGTGTCGCCTGTTCTGTGGCATCTATCCCTTCAAGAATGAGGTAGTGTGTGATATTGTCCTTCTTGATGTCTGTGATTTTATTTTAGGCCAACCATATATGTGGAAACTTCATGTTGTCTATGAGTCTAGACCCCGTAGTGTCATTATTACTATGGGAGGTCAACTCTACAAGATGCCAGAGGTAGTTTCGATTACTGCTTCACCAAAACAACACCGCAAGGTAATCTCTCATACTGCAAAATTCATCCTCTTCACAGTCTGTTCAAAGGATGTACATAAGACCACTACAACCACTGCAACCTTAACATCTTCTATCCAACAAAAATAGATTGTCGAAGAGAGAGAAGATATTGTTTCTTCACTTACAATGGTTCCTACACAATTCCCCATCCAACCCAGGGAAAACAAGTTGGTGGAACAAATTCAACCCCTCCAACAACAAGTTTGTGACAATCTTCCACAAGCCAAGAAGCACAACTTCTCCAACAAGGCACGCAGGTCACCAAGCTTCAGATTCAGAAAATGCTTTCCCCTCTTCCATGGGCACTCAATGCAATGGAGACCATTGCTTCCTAAGGGGGGAGGATTGATCCAGGTGGATATTGGTGGCCACCCACCTAATCCAACTGGTTCCTCTTGTCAGTTTTTAGTGCAACGCGTTCTTCTGTACTTCTTTGTAATTGTGGGTTATACACTTCTGGGGTTGTCTGAAGCCCTACACATATTCCAGGTGGACACTGGTGGCCTCCCACCTAATCCAACTAGTTTATTTTGTATGTTTTTATGTCAACACATCTTGTTGTACTTCCAGGGCCGTTTTGGGCCCCTAAACAATGTTTTTTTGGCTCTTCACAGTGAAACTCTAGACATAGTTAGAGTTTGATGGCGTAATGCATAGTTCTCGAAAAGACCTTTCCAACAGGCTATCACGCGCCTAAAACGAAGATCGTATGCAAATTTTACAACCCTAGAAATTTAATGTACTAACTTACCCAAACGAGGCCTACACGACTTTTGGTGTTTCATCTCATAGGGTTAGGTTTTCAGATGTTTAGGGTTTTGACATTCCTGTTTATCATAAAAAGGCCTTCAGAGTCTCATTGTAATCATGTTCTGGCAAATTAGCGTAGCCATCACATCTCTTCTCAGAGATAAAGATGCCACCATTCTAGCGAATCTTTCACTCCGTATTTTTACAGTCTCTTTATAATTATTTCATTAATAGAAATCAAGTATTGTTGTATTTATCCATTTTTCGCAATTTTCATGAGCATTTCATTGTAATTTCTCTGTTTTCATTTCGTTCTAAAAATAAATCTGGATCATCCCCTATCCAAATTAATGTAAATGAAATGCTAAGTGTACCCCTCTCCAAATAATTCCAAGTGAATGCAAGTCATACACCCCTCTCCAAGTGAATGCCAAGGAAATACCAAGTGTGTCCTCCTCGAAAATGAATGCCAAGGAGTACCATGTGATCTCTCCACAAATGAATACCATGGATTCCAAGTGATGCGCCTTCTCCAAGAACCATGGCTCCACAAACCCCAACTGAAGCCAACCAATGAATCTTTGTAGCAATAAGTTCCAAATGGAATATCTTGATGATCTCCCAACCAATGGATAAGGTGAAATATCTCACCACCGAAACCGGATTAGCTAGGGTGGATAGTCTCACCACCAAAATCAATCAAACAAGGGTTTCCTCCAAACCCCAAACGCTCCAAGAGCTCTCCAAACCAATGAGAAAAAATGATCAATCACATAAGAAAAGAATATGAGCCTGTATCTCTCCTTTATACCCATTTTCATGTTTTTACGCTCAAGTGACTTAATTCATCTTTAATATTTTCTCATAGAATCACTTTATTAATTTAATAAACATTTTTTCTCCAAAAGGTGATTTATTTGACTTTAAAGCATTTCCAGCCACTGGAAGTCACTTTTTTATCATCTCAACCTTTAGAGTTTTTCCTCTCAGTTCCAACGAGCTAATACACTAAGGTGTCCCTCTCAGATAATTTATTAAAATGACAACCTTAGCAAATTTTATTAAATTATATTCAATAATACTCCTAAATTACGGGAATGGTCAAAATGCAATGGAATCAAAATATGATTACGCATGAATGATCCTAATGATGACAGATGATAAGTGTACCTCTGAGAGCATCATATAACTCCTCCAAACCTCTCGAGCTCACTGTTAGCCTCAATTTACATGTCTGATCAGGTTGACATAAACCCATAAGGTCACCACTAACCGCAGAGCAAGGGAATCCAAAAAGGGGGACATTACACTACTTATTTATTGACAAAGGGATGAAATGATGTCATGATCCTAAAGTATAGTTTATCAAGTTTATGTAGACAAATTTGAATTATTATTCTCTTTTCTCATTGAATATTTATCAGAGAATTATCATAACTTTGTACCGGGCATTTTGAATTATCATATTTTTTCTTTTACAAACTTTAAATGATTACAAATAGTGTCTCGATCTCCGCTAATTGTTTTTTTGAGATATATTTAAAAAATTGTTTTTAATTGGTTCATTATAAATTTATTTTAGTATTATTAAAAAAATATTGTTATTATAATCATGGTAATTAAGCCTTTGAACCACTCTTAAAAAATAAATTTGTGTTAGTCTTAATCATAAAAATATGGTAATTAGATTTTTAAATGATATTTAAAATTGTTATTAATTGGTTGACTACAAATTTGCTTTAATCTCATTCACAAAACTACAAATTTGCAAAAAATTGTTTTAGTTTCTATTTAATAAGTATAACCACTTATTATATATATATATATATATATAGAGAGAGAGA
>JZKD02S0843395.1:183075-194195 GCA_000966675.3 Picea glauca | reverse complement strand
TGAAGTGATGAGTGTACTATAAGTCAAAGAGGATGTAAAATAAATTATTTAAATAATAAAGTTAATGGAGAACTTACTAATTATGGAAAGTGGTTAAGTTAAGTGGACAAGTGGTTATAAGTGGGTTAACTCTAAAATAATGAAAGTGAGTTAAGATGGTTAGAAGGTAACCCCTTGAGGAAGCTATATAAAAGTATAAATAAGAGGCAAGGTTCTCTCATTCAAAACACACTTGAATATCATTGAATATCTATTTTTGTGAAAAGTTATTTGGGCAGGTTCTATTGATAGAGAAAAGTGCAGCAGGAAAAGTGCGGTAGAAAAAGTGCAGCAGGAAAACTGTAGCAAGAAAAGTGCGGCAGGAAAACTGCAAAAGAAAAAGTGCGCCATAAAAATCGCAGCAGGAAAAGTGCGACAGAAAAACCGCAGCAGAAAAAGTGCGGCAGAAAAATCGCGACAGAAAAATTGCGGTAGTAGATTCACAACAACAAAACCACGGCAACAAAACACTACAAGAAGAAAAAAGGGTATGGTTTTCATATGTGTAGTGTTGAATTTATGAATCAAGTTGAAGGTTTTCCTTGTAAATATGTTGGATGCCCTCTTGGGAGTTTATGGCTTGTTGTAAAGTTGATCTGAGACAGATCTACTGAAGTTTAGTATTGGTTCATGTTTGAGAGATTTTGGTTGAGGTATGTTGTTGAAGTTATTGGTACAGATAGAGGTTGTATAACAATGAGGTTCTAGCACATGGTTTGAGGTACAAACTTGTGGTATAGTGTTTGAGGTATATGTGATCAGATCAGATTGATTGATGAGTATACAATGACGGGTTTCTTAGTGACATATTCAGTTTCTACATTTGACACTTATATTTCAAGGTGGTTGGACGGGGCAAGGACATGTGGTTGTAGCCACCTTCCGGTTGTAGCCGAAAACATAGGGGTTGTAGCCTCCTCCTGGTTGGGGCCAGAGAATTGGGGAGTTGGAGCTTCCCTCAAGTTGTAGCCTAAGAAATTAGGGGGTTGGAGCCTCTTTCCAGTTGCAGCTGGAAAACAAAAAAAGTTGGTGCTTCCAATGAATATAATTCTTAAATACATAAGAAAAAACAGTTCATGGTTTTCTTCCACTTTAGGTTTCCATGTAAAACACTGGTGTACTATGTATGTGTATGATTGTTCATTTGTTCATTGTTTATTTATTCTACAACTATTGGATGGTAATACTACATTGATATAACACTTGCATTTTATGGTGAAAAATGATTAAATTGCTCTATTATTGATTCACCCTTCCTTTCAGTAATCCAACAATTGGTATCAGAGCAGGTTCCTTTAGATAGATCATGGAGACCAACAACATGTATAAAAATGGAATACCACAATTTGATGGACAAAAGTATGCATTTTGGAGTAGAAGGATGAAAACATATATACAGGCACAAGGATTTGAAATTTGACAATCAGTAAGATGGATACAAAGAACCAATAGTTTCGCCGACAAATAAAAGAGAAATAAAACTCGGTCAAAACAATTCCAAAGCCACAAATGCACTTCTGAATGGTCTTTGTGAATCAGTATACACCAAAGTTATACATTGTAAATCTACTAAAGATATTTGAGACAAGCTTCAAATAAATTATGAAGGAGATTCAAAAGTCAAAGCAACAAAGCTTCAAACTTACAGAGGTTAGTTTGAACAACTAAAAAAGAAGGAAGATGAAAATATTGCAGCTTACTTCTTATGAGTTGATGAAATAGTAAATGCAATCATAGGATTGGGAGAAAAAATTAAAGAATCTGTAATTGTTCGAAAGGTACTAAGATCTCTTCCTATGAGATTTGAACCTAAGATATCAACACTAGAAGAAAGAGAAGATCTAGACTCAATATGCATAGACTAACTATATGGAATCTTCACAGCATATGAAATGAGAACTGAACATGAAAATCCAGATATAAAAGAAACAACTTTCAAAGCATCCAAAAGATCAAAGCAAAAGGGAAAGCAAAATGAAAAATAACATAGCAACAACAGTGAAATCTCGGAATATGATGAAGAAGTGGTCAACTTTGTCAGAAGATTGAACAAGGGAACCAATGACATATATAAATGTAAGCTTTCATTGATTTTTTTTAATTGTGATGGTATTGGTAATTTTGCTAACAAACGTCTTCATAAGAAAAATAAGAGGAATGATGAAGATTACTCAAATAACAAACAAACATATAAAGGCAAAAAAACCATAAAGAAAGCTTTCAAGAAAAGTTTCTGCACCAAAGAAGACATCTCCTCATCAGATGAAGATGAATTTAGTGACAATAAGACAGAAAAAGTTCTATTCAGGGCAATAGAAGACTCTGATAATGAAGACATCGAAGAATAATATGAAGAGGTAGAACTTAACTACCAAGAATAATTGTTGACTGCCATGGAAGTTATAAGAAGAGAAAATAAAAAAAACAAGAAGCTACAAGCAGAACTAGACAAGAAAGAAGGCACTCAAGAACTAGAACAAATGATCACAAATTTGAATGTTCAAATAGAAGAAGATAAAAAAATTGAAGAAGCACTCAAAGAAAAGCTAGAAGAAAGAGACAAGATCATTGAAAATTTGGAAGCAAATATTTTCACATTAAGAAAAGATATTTAAAAGAAAAATATGCAGAACAGTTCAAAAGTTTTAGATGACATTATCAACAGTCAAAAGCCTCATCGTGATAAGACCAGACTTGGATACAATCAGATAGAAAAGGGATCAAGCTCCAAAACAACAGATGAAGAAACATATTCAAAAAGTTATGCAGAAACAATCAAAGGGGATAGGAAGACCTACAAATAAGATTACAGGGACACTCCTCCACCAAGAAGATTCAGATTTCAGAATTAACGACCAACAGATAGGTCTCAGGAAGAAGAAGGATTCAGAAGAGCAACTCCTTTAAGAAGATCTTCAACTCTCAGGTATCAAACTATCTTTTTTGGTTTATGTTATGCATACAATAATTTTGGACATAAAGCTATGAATTGCAAAGCTAACAGCAGGAACATAAACAACTTTGAAAGTCACATACAAAAGGCTTATCCAAGAAGACCTAGTGAAACATAGAGAAGAAGTTACAACAAGTTTGAATCATTGAGCACTGAAGTGGAATGCTACAAGTGTAACAACTTTGGACACTTGGCCAAATATTGTAGAATGACAGTTCCTCCTAGAAAACCACAACAGAGCAACAACAGTCACAGATAGGAACCTCAAAAGAGAACATGGATAAGAAAGCAGAATCATATAGCAATGAAGAATGCACACTGACTCTACAAGTTAATCATAAGAAACGTGGTTGGTATGTTGGCAGTGGCTATTCAAAACACATCATAGGTGCTAAAGACACACTTCTTACATTAAGAAAGGAAATAAATGGACCAGTCTCCTTCAAAACTGATGATTCAACTAAAATCATTGGAAAATGCACAATTAGAATTGGAAACAAGAATACCAAGGAAGAAAATGTTCTACTAGTAGAAGATATGAAACATAACCTTCAAGTGTGAGTCAAATGTGTGACCAAGGTCATAAAGTTACTTTCGATTCACAAAAGTGCGAGAGAAGAAAAGAAGGTTCATGAAAATTGATTGCAAAGGATGTAAGAACTTCAAGAAACATATATGTATTAAGTGAAATTGGAAATGAAAAGTGTTGTTTAGAAAAAGAAGATGAAATTTGGCTATGGCACTGAAGAATGGGTCACATACACTTTGATAACCTTTTCAAAGTCAACAAAAATGAAGCAGTGAGAGAAATACCCCAGATCACGAAACCAACCAACACTTTATGCAAGCATTGTCAACAAGGAAAGCAAACAAAGACCAGATTTAAATTAAAAGAATATTCAACGACAAGACCACTTGAAATTGTGCATACTAATCTGGTTGGACCAACTACAACAAAGGGTTTAAAAGGTGAGAAATACTTTATGTTATTAGTTGATGATTATACAAGAATGACTGCAGTTTGTTTTCTCATGAATAAGTCATAAGCTTTTGAAAACTTCAAGGTCTATAAGGAATTGAAAATGAAATGGATTCAAAAATCAAATGTTTGATATCTAATAATGGAGGAGAGTTCACTTCAAATAAATTTATGGACTACTGCAGCGGGCATGGAATAAAAAAACAATTCTTTGTTGCTAGGACACCTCAACAAAATGAAGTTGTTGAAAGAAAGAACAAGACAATACAGGAAATGGATCAAACAATGCTAATGGATTCCAAATTGAGAGATATTTTTTGGACACATGCAGTGCATACAATGGTTCACATTCAAAATAGAGTAATGCTCAGAAAAAACACTATCAAAACTCCCTACGAGCTATGGAAAGAAAAACTAGCAAATGTGAAGCACTTCAGAGTATTTGGAAGTAAATGCTACATCAAAAGAGAAGATGGAAGAATGAGAAAGTTTGACTCTCGTGTAGACAAAGGATTACTTGTTGGTTACTCAAGTACAAGGAAAGTATACAAGTCTTACAATCTTAGGTTGAACAAAGTTGTGGAAAACATCAATGTAACAATTGATTAAACATGTGGACGAGAATTAAAGGAAGAAGAAAATGAATCAATGGAACAATTTTACAAAGAAGAAGTAGAAGATGAAGAAGAACTAAAAGGGGGAGATGAAGAGGATCAGACAGAAGTAGAAGAGAAATCTCAACAAGTGCCTCCAAAGACACCTAACAAACGAGTACAGAAGAATCATCCTTTAGATCATATTATCATAAACATAGATGCAGGAGTTGACACTAGAAGAAGAATTCATTCACTAGAACAAATGGACCTAACACTCTCATCTACAATTGAACCAAACCGTTTTGAAGAGGCCAACAAGGATGAATTTTGGAATAAGGCCATAGATGAAGAATTGGATCACATAGAGAAGAATAACACTTGAGAATTGGTTCTAAGACCAAAGAATAAGAATGTGATTGACACAAAGTGGATATTCAGAAATAAATTGAATGAAGATGGACATGTTACAATGAACAAATCTAGATTGGTGTGTAAATGATACACACAGGTTGAAGGAATCAACTTTGAAGAGACATTTTCCCCAGTTGCCAGAATGGAAGCAATCCGATTTATTTTAGCTTATGCATGCTCCAAGAATATTAAAGTGTATCAGATGGACGTGAAATCATATGTTTTGAATGGTGAAATTGAAGAAGAAGTCTACATCAAACAACCAAAAGGATTTTATTTGTTAGAGAATGAAAATTACGTGTGCAAATTGAAGAAGACCTTGTATGGGCTAAAACAGGCTCGTAGAGCATGGTACTCTAGACTGGATAAATATCTACAACATGCAGGGTTCAGAAAATGAAGTGCAGGCAACAACCTCTACATCAAGGTAACTCAAGATAGTATTTTATTAATTGAAGTTTATGTTGATGATATTATTTCTGGAAGCAATGATGACAGGTTAAGACAGAAATTTGCAAAGGATATGCAGAATGAATTTGAAATGTCATTACTTGAAGAACTATCATTCTTTCTGGGTCTTTAGATACGTCAAAGCAACCGGGGAATTTTTATTTCTCAAACTAAGTATATCAGATAAATGCTAAAGAAGTTCGGAATGGAAGATTGCAAACCAGTTACCACTCCTATGCAAACTAGTTGCAAGTTGAACAAAGATGATGATTCAAAGTCTACAAACCATAGGAAATATAGGTCAATGATTGGTAGCTTACTATATGTGATAGCATCTAGACCAGATGTAATGCAGGAAGTTTGACAGGTGGAACAATTTCAAACAACACCAAAGGAATCACATGTATTAGCAGTGAAGATGATTTTCAGATATCTCATAGGAACATAAGAGTTTGGATTATGGTATTCAAAAGGAAATGATCTATCACTTATTGCCTACACAGATGCAGATTAGGCAGGTTGCATTTATGACTGACGAAGCACCAGTGGAACAATGTTCTACTTGGATGAGTGTTTAGTAACTTGGCTAAGCAAGAAACAAACGTCATTATCTTTATCTACATCTGAAGCAGATTATATTGCAGCAGCATGATGTTGTACTCAGGTTCTATGGATGAAACAAACTCTAACAAATATACAAGTTGAGTATGATGAGCCCATTCCAATATATTGTGATAATACAAGCGTCATCAATATCTCAAAAAACCTGGTGATGCACTTCAAGATGAAGCACATTCCAATAAAGTATCACTTTCTATGGGAACAGGTTGCAAAGAAGAACATCAGAGTTGAATATTTGGGCACAAAAGAACAAGTGGAAGACATCTTTACAAAATCGCTTCCAAGGGAATTCTTTGAGTATCTTCGCCAGAGACTTAGAGTAATTTCTACTCCAAAATGAATGTTATTGAATGCTTATATTATATGTCTTATATTTACACGAGGAAGCACCATAAAGAGGATAGCTTAGGCCGGGAGATCAGTTTCAGGAAGATTCCAGTCAGGGAGAGTATCTCCAAGGACATTTCAGTCAGGGGAGTAACCCCAGATGGAAATATACTTTTTCCATTGATGACAAAGGGGGAGATATTTATCATATGCAAAGGTAAATTGATGTAGGAGCATCACCAACTCATCAAGCGAGCCAACACATCAAGCAGAGATCAGCTGGATAAACAAACCCAAATTTTTGAAGTGCTTTGGGATTGTAGCGCAAGTCGTTAATGAAGCCATTTATGAAGGCACATTTGTATATTGTATTGGACCTTGAGCCTTTAAGCTCCCGTCCTTTGGTAGATAGTCGGCATTTAATAGATTTAATGTTGGTAGATAGGATTTTAAGTCTAGATTTGATAGTTTAGAGTCCGAGAGGGAAAACGGATATAGACACCCTCATTGTACCATTGTAATAGAGGGATAGAAGTGAAAAATAGAGGAAGCATTCAGGAGAAGAGAAGAGCAAAAACAAAGAATATTGTATGAAGAACACCCATGTACAGGCATTTGAATTAATAGAAGAAAGTTCTAATTCAAATTCATGGTTGGTGTTGTTTTCTTTGTGTATTGATGTTGTGCTCATGAATGTTTGCTTTCTTGTTATGCATTTGCTTTGTATATGCTGTGCATGTGATTTCATGTTTCAAACTGAAGTCTGAAAGAGAGAGAGAGTGAGGTTCAATTGTTTCTCTATCTGAGCCAGGAGATTCTTGCAAGGTGTGCAGTTGAATTCATCCGCAAGGAGTGCGATGATGAAGGCTCAGTAGTTTAACTTTTGTTCTCATTCACCTAGAAGTGGAAGTAGGTTGTTGAAACCGTGCAAGGAGTGCGTAGGCTGAAGAAGAAGTTTCAGTTCTGAATCTGAGCAAAGGGAAATCGAAGACTGCTGCTGTAGGAAGTGCGCAGAGTCGGAAAGATTCAACACTTGGGAAGTTGTTGAATGTTGAGCGCAAGGAGTGTGCGCAAGTTCCTCTGAAGAATCAGAGTGGAAGAGCTCAGGAGGTATAGCACCTTCGTGACATCATTAACGTAGAGCACAGGAGATTTCCGTGCTAAGAAGTCCTTAATAAAGGAGGAGAGGAATCGACGGTCAGAATTCATAGAGGAGATTGACGAAATCCCGTCAGCCGTTAGATCTTGCAAAGTTGCACAGAGTTTAAGCCCTAGCTCATAGAGGAGGAGTCCCGGAGGAGTCATTGGGATATCAGAGTCATCGGGGTTTTGTTGAATAAGAGAATCGAGACCTTGTAGTTCTCGAAATCCTGAGAAAGGATCTCAGCCGTTGATCCCGGCAGGACACGCGTCAGACATCCGGAGAAGAGTCGGGGTTCAGCTCATCCGAGAATCGGGGTTTCCGAGGACGTATAACTCTCGCATGTTGGAATCGCGATCCATGATTTCCCGATAGGATCAGAGCCGTCCAACCAGCAGGGACACGTGGCAGGAGATCCCGGAGAGTCAGAGTTCGGGATATCGGGGTTTCCGGAGTCGTGAAACTCTTGCACAACGAAATCGCAATCCGCGATTTCCCGACACAGCCAGAACCGTTCGATTTGAGGGACACGTGTCCAAGGATCTAAAAGAGTCGGGGTTCGGCATTTCAGGGTTTCTGCATACAAAATAATTGTTGCATTAGAAGTCCCGATTTCGCGATACCCGATAGAGCGATGAGGAAGTGGTGACGTGGAGGAGAGAGTTCACACGCGCATCGGGGATCGGAATTTCAAGATTCTCGGTGACGAGGAAATCACGCCAGGAGAAGTCGCGAAAATATGAAACGCGACGGTCCCAGAGGCATAGCCAGGTGTCATCTGTATCGGGTTTCGGGACTTGGAGGATCCTGTGAATTTGTGCAACAGGAATCGCGATTTAGCGATACGCGATTTCCCGATCACCACAGAAGTGTGGGCCATAGGCGCCATAGTGAGGGACAAGTGTCAGAAGGTCAAGCCTTGTCGGGAGCCAATGCCAAGTGGCATCGACATATTGCGAACTTGGGGGTTCATGAGTTGGAGCTGCTAGGAATTGCATTAAAAGTTGCGAGGGCGCGAGGTTGCGGAAGCGCAACAGGAGGGTACAGGCGTCTCGGCACATCGGGACTCGAGAGTTGGGGAACCGAGTGCTGGAGGTCGTGAGTAGCGAAGTCGCGAGAGAGCCAAAGTCCCGATAAATTGGGATAAGGTCAACGTTGACTGACAGGTCATCGGGAATCGGGGATTTGCAAGTCAAATTGTCTACGACAACACAAGTGGCGATTTCCTGACGGGGAAATTCCCGATAGGAGAAAGGAAAGAATTCAGAGAATATTCATCGGAGTTCAGGGATTTGTAAGACCCAATCTCGTGAGTGCAGGACTCGCGATCACGCGAGGCCCGATTTCCCGACAGGACAACGGAGAATCATAAAGAGCATTCTGTGGGTGTTGAGAACTCCCGATAAGGGGGTTTGAAGAGCATTTTAGTTCTTCGGGCCATTCAAGGAGAAGGTCCTGTGAGAGCGGGCGTGTCCTGGGTGGCGCGTTTGCATCATAAATGCTTGAAGAAAGAGCACAGGGGCATTGTTCCAAGGGGAGTGATGGTCACAAGGGGATCATGAGTGATATGACTTCAGTATTGCATCAAAGTGTTGCCATCAATGCCAAAGGGGGAGATTGTTGATTATTTGGGTTGGTTGTCATTGATGTCAACCCTTGAAAAAAGTCCAGTAGCAAATTCTGGTAGCACAAATGTTTGGGTAATGGATCCAATTATGTTTGATGTATAATGGTATGAGTTTTAATATATTTGAAGGTAAGACTATTCTAGATGGATAGTACATGTCATGCCATTTTCGGTGGTATGTGAAACGTCACATAAGCCCTCACAGTTAGAGAGTTATGGCCATGTGAAGTTGGAGAATCCTTATGAGTCATCTAGAAGCCCCAAAAGCGCAAAGTAGTCAAAATGTTTGCAAAGAAGAAATTATTTAAATAATAAAGTGAAGTGATGAATGTACTATAAGTCAAAGATGACGCAAAAGAAATTATTTAAATAATAAATTTAATGGAGAACTTACTAATTATGGAAAGTGGTTAAGCTAAGTGGACAAGTGGTTATAAGTGGGTTAACCCTAAAATAAGAAAAGTGGGTTAAGATGGTTAGAAGGTAACCCCTTGAGGAAGCTACATAAAAGTATAAATAAGAGGGAAGGGTCTTTCATTAAAACATACTTGAATATCATTGAATATCTATTTTTATGAAAGGTTATTTGGGCATGTATTATTGATAGAGAAAAGTGCGACAGGATAAGTGTGGCAGAAAAATTGCAGCAGAAAAAGTGCGGCAGGAAAAGTGTGGAAGAAAAGGTGTGGTAGAAAAAGTGTGACAGGAAAACCGCAGAAGAAAAAATGCAGCAGAAAAATCGCATCAGAAAAAATGCAGAAGAAAAACCGTAGCAGAAAAATTGCGGCAATGGATTCGTGGCAGCAAAACCGCAGCAAAAAAACACTACAACAAGAAAAAATGGTATGGTTTTCATATGTGTAGTGTTGAATTTATGAATCAAGTTGAGGTTTTTCCTTGTAAATATGTTGGATTCCCTCTTAGGAGTTTATGACTTTCTATAGAGTTGATCTGAGGAAGATTTACTGAAGTTTAGTATTGGTTCATGTTTGAGAGATTTTGGTTGAGGTATGTTGTTGAAGTTATTGGTACAGATAGAGGTTGTATAACAATGAGGTTCTAGCACATGGTTCAAGGTACATACTTGTGGTATAGTTTTTGAAGTAGATGTGATCAGATCAGATTGGTTGATGAGTATACAGTGACAGGTTTCTCAGTTACATATTTAGTTTCTACATTTGACAGTTATATTTCAGGGCGGTTGGACGAGGCAAGGACAAGTGGTTGTAGCCACCTTCCGGTTGTAGCCAGAGAACATAGGGGGTTGTAGCCTCCCTCTAGTTGTATCCAGAGAATTGGGGAGTTGGATTTTCTCTCAGGTTGTAGCCTGAGAAACTAGGGGGTTGGATCCTCCTTCTAGTTGCAGCTGGAAAACAAAGGAATTTGGTGCTTCCAATGAATGCAATTCTTAAAGACATATAAGAAAAAACATTGTGGTTTTCTCCCGCTTTGGGTTTCCACGGAAAACACTGGTGTACTGTGTATGTGTATGATTGCTCATTTTTTCATTATTTATTTACTCTGCAACTATTGGATGATAATGTTACATTGATATAACACTTGCACTTTATGGTGAAAAATGATTAAATTGCTCTATTACTGATTCACCCCCCCTTTTCAGTAATCCAACATGTATTCATGTTGCGTTTATTACACATACTACATCTAATCATTGTTGTATTTTTCTCAATCAGGGTTATGGACAACATACATGTTTCAAAATTTAGTTGGGCTCTATATCAGATCACAAAACATGAGGAATTCTTTATTCTTTTACAAAATAACATCTCTACCACAAGTGGTGCAGAGTGCCATGTTTTTTATAATACACTTTATTTTTTGTTAAAGATGAAGGATTCACTGTTGCAACTACAACGTATTTGTGAAATGATTGGTATTGATGTAAACTCGTCTTGCATGTGTCATGTATTGATACAATAAATTAAATAGTCTTTGTATAGTTGTTAAATAAAATT
>JZKD02S0843395.1:137725-148048 GCA_000966675.3 Picea glauca | reverse complement strand
CTATTCTTCTTCTTAAATATATTGATTATTCACCTTATCTTTCAAACCATGTAAAAATGTTTGCTAAAATGGGTGTTAGATCATTATTAATCCTTGATGCATAGATCTCACAATAGCAACTCTATTACCTTCTCTATTGCTTGCTTAAGAATCCTATCAAGGCATAAAAAAAATTGCTCTAAATATAGTTCAGTTTGCAAATGATACATCTCATGGATCTCGAGCTTAGGATGAGGAACAAAAAAAGAGAGCTTTGGGGTCATTTTGAAGAGATTTGATAGGGAAAAGCATTATCATACAAATGTTAGTGTCGCTAGAAACATTAAGAAGAAAGTGAAATAGTGTGATAGATAAAGATGCACAAGATCAATAAAAGGGGAATGATTAATCTAGAGAACAAAGAAGTAGGATTTGATGACATCGAAACTGAATGAAAAAAAAAAACTATAATTCTCATAGTTGTAATAACAATTTTAGATTTCATTATGTTGACAAGATCCATTTTGTGTGGGTTCATATATAAACTTCATCAGGAAAATAAACGTCAGAAGTTTCTACTTAGCTTGATATGTTTTTTATCCCAAACAAAATCATGAACAAAATTATATTCAATACAAAGAAAAACTACTCATTATGGCAAATTGTATGACTTTAACATATTAAGTATGGACAATAAATGACATGTTAATTGTTGTATTGAGAGTTCTCAAAACACATGAATTCAAAAGGGGATTAGAGAAGGAAAGGTGTCCAAGCTATGATTAAGTGACACTTAAATTGGAAGATATAATAGGGTGTTAGGATTATATGGGTATGAGATATGTGATGGATTTAGTGTTTTGCAATGGTACATCATATCAATGAATAGATTAGAGTCAATAAATCAAAATGATTTTAGTATTTAAATTCCAAACGCAAGTAATGGGTGTTGAATCTCAAATTTTCATAAGTCATTAAAACATGACCCTTCTTCTGAAATTTTATAATATTTGTTGTCCTTCATTAAGGGCAAGTGAAATAAAAAAATCTACATTTGAAAAAAGAAATTCCTTTTTGAATTACACTTTTAGGACAAGTTTCAACCCTTTGGAAGGGTTGGAGCCTAGGAAGGGTTTCAATTTTGATCACTAGAATAGTTGAACATGTAGTTGCACCAAGGGGATTATATTATATGATTACATGACTTGTACACATGTAAACACATCAAATCCCACCCCCATGTTATTCAATTCAAGCGCCTAGTGGGTTAGGTGAATTGATTTGAACAAATTGTTTTCAAACAATGCTAACTGAGATCTATAATTCTAGTGCATCAAGGTTTGAGTTTAGTTGAATGTCATTGAGTCACCAATTGGTATTATTGTTGATGATTTTGAGACACTACTCTAAACTCTTAAAAAAAACTACTCTTTAAAATTCATTAAAAATTTTCTAAACCTTAATGTAGAGGCGTAAGTGTTAACCTAATTAAAAAGAAGAGGACATTGAAGATATATCTCCTCTCTATAATCTATGAGGTTGTGTAAAAGATTCTTGTTCATGTTCTCATATCATTTAGTATGTTACTTTAGTATCTAATTGTAATGTATGATCAATATTGAGCATGATGAATGATATGTCTCTCACTCAAAATGTTAGAAAAAATCAAACATGATCCAAACAACATGAAGTTGTAAGATTCATAACATACAAACAAATTCGACAAATAATGAAGGTAGAAAGTAAGAAAAGACAATGCAAATATAATGGAAGTAAATATACTAAAGAATAGAGAGAGATATGAAAATAGGAGACAAGAGAGTTGGGAATGGAAAGTGAATTGTCGAGACTTTTGGCCTTCCCATTATTTTCATATCTTCCTATATCTCAAATTTGTAATTAGACTCATAAAGGGAATTTTTTTGTTGGCCAAAAGGTGAGGATGCATAAGAGCATGATTGTGTAAGTTGTTCACTGACTATAGAGCCATGAGCCTACAATGTACTTTGTAACTTGAGATTGTCAAAATAGAGATTGAGCAACCATTCAGAGATAATTTTCCCATATGGGTTTTTAGAGAAAACATTATGTCTTTGTGTATGGATTTATCTATGGTTGTGGAATCATTTTTGTGTGTTAAAACTTGTGCATGAGTTATTGGTGTTCTTATCTATGTTTACTATGCTATAGGTAGTTAATTCATGGTTAAAATGAAGAATTCTCCATTGTATTTTTGTTAGCATCACTCAGAAATTATTTTCACCATTGATTCTCCACAAAAACAAACATCTTGCAATGATCTCCATCTATTTCATGTTAAATTGAGATCAATGGCTATTAGAATCTAGCTGTTGGAATCCTTCAAGCTAAGTTTCTAATTCCTCTTATTGAGAATGGCAATTCATTCTTAAGGAACATCAAAAATTGAATTGATTGAGACTATTGACTATTAGATGGACCATACATAGTGAATTTCCTTGAGCTTGAGGCCATATCCACCTAAATAATTGCAACATAGTCTTCAGATCCTCATTGGAATTCACGGGTGGCCATAGACAAGTTGTAAGCGTCATACAGATGTTGGTAGGTTGTCTCTTATTTCATGAAGGCAATACAATTGGTTGTTGGGTGATTCCTTGGTTGTGCTGAGTTGTGAACTAAGTGGAAATTCTAATGGATGGAAACTGTCAACTATATCACCATTCCTCATTCCAATATCTTTGATTTGTTGTGGTTCAATTCGTTGGGTTGCTTGTGGTTCAATACCTTGACATTATTTGGAATTGTCTCATTTCCCCATTCTCGTATAAAACCCATGTTGTGAGCAACATTAGCGATTGGCCACTACGATTCAAGAGCAAACACATATTTATATTCCCATTGTCTCGTGGATGAGTCAAGGATCCATTAAAGGCCACTACACAAAGTAGAGTAATCATTACATCGGTTGTTAGAGCATACACCTACCAATTGCATATTGCACACTTGGAGAACAAGCTATACAGAAACATGAAAGGTGTCGTGGTTGGACAATGATAGCATCTAAGCAAAGGTTGGATGTAGTCATTTAAATTCACAGAAAAAGTTGCTTAGTAATTATCTTGACACTACAAAAACAACAAACAAAAACAAACATTGAAACCATAAAGCATAACAAGTCTTTTTGTGTCTACCTAAAGATAAGCAAGAAAGAAACCAACTCAAAATCCTTATTATTATTGACATTGTTATCTAGTTGATTGGGTACATGTTACACCGAAAAACAAACCATATAATCAATTAAAAAATGTACATTTTTATCAAAATATATTTACAATTATAAAATCCTATAAAATCCTAAACCCAAGTATATAATTGAGAAGCTATAAAAACTTTTATAATTTAATACATATCATTAACCCAAAGGACAAGATGCCATCCCCACTATCATGACTTGGGAATCTAAATACAATACATAGAATCATAGAAAGATTGCAACCACGTTAAGTTTTGTTCACTCGTAATGATGAAATTGTGGGTTGCCGAGTCATGAGCCACATCGAGAACGTGCAAAAAGACAATCCAAAACATAGATGAGTTGGTATCTTAATAATAAAATGGTTTTGTTCACTGCTCAAATTATGGGATGTCGAGTCATCATACACGGAGCGCATATGCACATACACCATCCAACCGTGAGGATCGTACGCGCGCGCATATATATATTATTTTAACAATTGTGTTTGAATTCTAAAATTTTATAACATAATGTAATTGTATTTAAATTCTATAATTTTGTAATGGAATGTGAGTGTGACGTGTAAATTTGTTTTCCATCTAGAATGTAAATTTTAAAATAATAATTTATATATTAAAAAACATAATGTAATTGTATTTAAATTTTAAAATTTTGTAATGGAATGTGAGTGTGACGTGTAATTTTGTTTTCCATCTAAAATGTAAATTTTAAAATAAAATATTATATTTAAAAAAAATAGAATTATTTAATTTAATTTGTACATATAATTTTTTTATTATAAAATATTGATAATTTTATATTTAATTAAATTTATTTTTATTTAATTATTTATTAATATTTTCCCTTAATGGTTAGTTATCTCTTCATCTCTCATTAACCTTCCAAGTTAGATTTAGTGTGATCAAGGGGTTTCAAAGTTTTGGATTTCAATGTATATGTTACTAGATAATCAAAATATTAACACTATACATATTAAAAGAACCTTTCACACAATTCACCTTAACTTTGGGTTTCAAAGTTTTGGATTTCAATGTACATATTATTCACAATGATAATCAAAATATCAACACCATACACATCAAAAGAACTTTCCACACAATTCACCTTAACTTTGGAACAAGTAACCTTGGGATCTCTCACTAAAAATAAGAAGGTCGCCTCTTCGAAAAAGAAAAAAATAAACCTTCCCTCTACTAAACCATCACCTAACACAATTTGTCCACTCCTTACCCTCTTTTTTTGAACCACCATGAATCGAAGTCCCTTCCTCCATGAAACTTGTTGTGGCATCCTCCTTCCCATCCAATAGGAAACCTACTTTCCTTTTAGATCCCAATGGATTCAACCTTGAAACATCCATTCTCCTAATAGCATAGTGAGCACTTCCTTCCCCAGTTTGGAATTCTTGAACTTCTATAGACTTACATCATTGAAGGCACATTCTCTTGGACCATGATTTCTCAAAGAAGTCTTAGATCATGTCTATGTGAGCACAACAAAATCAACAATGAAAGGATAACTTTTCACAGTCCACCATCTAGCTCCAAACATGATTTCCCCATTCAAAATTTCTCTTTTCTGGGAAGCCCCCTGATGACAAGGTTTATACTAGGAGCCACACAACCATCTAGTGGAAAGATAAGATCTTATCACCTACATATCTCATAAATTTTGGATCCCAAAAATGAAGGAACAAACCAAGAAGGTGAACCCATAATAATAACTTCCTTCAAAACTCAATTTGAATCAAAGGGAGCAAATCAAGTGTCAACACTATACATATTAAAAGAACCTTTCACACAATTCACCTTAACTTTGGGTTTCAAAGTTTTGGATTTCAATGTACATATTATTCACAATGATAATCGAAATATCAACACCGTACACATCAAAAGAACCTTCCACACAATTCACCTTAACTTTGGAACAAGTAACCTTGGGATCTCTCACTAAGAATAAGAAGGTTGCCTCTTCAAAAAGGAAAAAAATAAACCTTCCCTCTATTAAACCATCACCCAACACAATTTGTCCACTCCTTACCCTCTTTTTTTTAACCACCATGAATCGAAGTCCCTTCCTCCATGAAACTTGTTGTGGCATCCTCCTTCCCATCCAATAGGAAACCTACTTTCCTTTTAGATCCCAATGGATTCAACCTTGAAACATCCATTCTCCTAATAGCATAGTGAGCACTTCCTTCCCCAGTTTGGAATTCTTGAACTTCTATAGACTTACATCACTGAAGGCACATTCTCTTGGACCATGATTTCTCAAAGAAGTCTTAGAACATGTCTATGTGAGCACAACAAAATCAACAATGAAAGGATAACTTTTCACAATCCACCATCTAGCTCCAAACATGATCTCCCCATTCAAAATTTCTCTTTTCTGGGAAGCCCCTTGATGACAAGGTTTATAGTAGGAGCCACACAACCATCTAGTGGAAAGATAAGATCTTATCACCTACATATCTCATAAATTCTGGATCCCAAAAATGAAGGAACAAACCAAGAAGGTGAACACATAATAATAACTTCCTTCAAAACTCAATTTGAGTCAAAGGGAGAAAATCAAGCGTCAACACTATACATATTAAAAGAACCTTTCACACAATTCACCTTAACTTTGGGTTTCAAAGTTTTGGATTTCAATGTACATATTATTCACAATGATAATCAAAATATCAACACCATACACATCAAAAGAACCTTCCACACAATTCACCTTAACTTTGGAACAAGTAACCTTGGGATCTCTCACTAAAAATAAGAAGGTCGCCTCTTCGAAAAGGAAAAAAATAAACCTTCCCTCTACTAAACCATCACCCAACACAATTTGTCCACTCCTTACCCTCTTTTTTTGAACCACCATGAATCGAAGTCCCTTCCTCCATGAAACTTGTTGTGGCATCCTCCTTCCCATCCAATAGGAAACCTACTTTCCTTTTAGATCCCAATGGATTCAACCTTGAAACATCCATTCTCCTAATAGCATAGTGAGCACTTCCTTCCCCAGTTTGGAATTCTTGAACTTCTATAGACTTACATCATTGAAGGCACATTCTCTTGGACCATGATTTCTCAAAGAAGTCTTCGAACATGTCTATGTGAGCACAACAAAATCAACAATGAAAGGATAACTTTTCACAGTCCACCATCTAGCTCCAAACATGATTTCCCCATTCAAAATTTCTCTTTTCCGGGAAGCCCCCTGATGACAAGGTTTATACTAGGAGCCACACAACCATCTACTGGAAAGATAAGATCTTATCACCTACATATCTCATAAATTCTAGATCCCAAAAATGAAGGAACAAACCAAGAAGGTGAACCCATAATAATAACTTCCTTCAAAACTCAATTTGAGTCAAAGGGAGCAAATCAAGTGTCAATAACTTCTCCTTTGTACTGCTATAGATCAATGTTGGTTCTAATGGACGATAGCCTAATCATCATCAAAGAAAATTACATAACAAAGACAAATTATCAAAGTTAGTTTAATTTTATAGAGCATTAAGGGTAAAGTAGAGAGAGAGGTTCTTCCTAGGCAAAAGGTTAAATTGCAACAGGGGGTGGTATTTGGTCTCATGTATGAAAGTAAGGCTAGATGCTACTAGAAAGCAAATGGGACATTGGCTTTCTTATGGATATTATTTAGGGTGAAACATCTTTTGGTTTGAGTAAAACCTAGAACTATTTTTGATTAGCTGAAAGCTCATCTTCCTTGGATAAGAAAACAATTTAACTCTGATATGGCAAGAGTGAAAATTTACCCCTTATAAAAAATATTTTCACTCTTAAATTATAAAAAATATTCTCACTTAAAAAAGAAGAGAGATAAAAGTAAAAGAGATGAGAGTTTAGCTTGAATGGTTGCTAAGAATTGAATGGTTGCTAAGAATTGAGTTCAATTCTTGTTCGTAAATCATATGATTAACTCATAATAATTGCTTTCAAAACTATATCTATATGTATTGAAAAGTTTCCTTTTTAAGTAGCAAGGAACTGTTATTTACATGTGCAAAGAAGGTAAAATTGATGAGATTTTATAACTAGATGGTTTAATTATAATTTAGACTGTCGAGCACTTCGACGAGAAAAGACAAGTATATATATAATGTTAAATACAGAAGGACCAACGTTTCACGTAAAACACGGTCCAGGGTTCGCGATAACTGAGGCTTGCAGGTTACCTGTCCGGAATCTGGGCCCTCGGCAGCTGCGCTACTCCCTCTCAAACAAAAATGAAAAGAGGGATGTCCTAGAGTCGACTTCAATCTACTCAAGATTTTATATTCAATCAAGAAGCCAAACCTCGAAACCGGATATATTAATAACACAGCAAACAGATCACAGGCTCACAGTTCAGGCATTGAGCTATGGCAGAAAATGAAAACGAATATGAAGGCATTGAGTCTCGAGGATTAATCACCATGGATGGCTCGGTCGATCTCAAAGGCAGGCCTGTTCTCAGGTCCAAAACGGGAAGATGGAAAGCTTGTTCCTTCCTCATTGGTGAGATGCAATGCTTGTTTTCTCCTGTACTCAACGACTAGTAATAGTTTATATTGTTATGTTTTGTTTATGTTAATACGGCAGAGGTTGATGTTTAACTACAGGCTATGAGATCTTCGAAAGGATGGCTTTCTATGGTATTGTCTCCAATTTGGTGATTTACTTAACGACTAAACTCCATGAGAACACTGTGAATTCCTCAAGGAGTGTCAATAATTGGTCAGGTGCAATTTGGATCACCCCAATCCTCGGCGCATATATTGCAGATACTCACTGGGGACGCTATTGGACATTTACAGTGTTTTCATGTATTTATATACTGGTGCGCATCTCATTTCTGTTCTTATTTTTTCACTATTTTTTTGGTTTGTATGATGCTTTTTGTTTGGAAACATGTCAACTAATTTCCTCATGTCTTTCATGCAATTTATTTATAAATTGTTCGTGTAACTATGTGATCTATTCATGATCAATCTGTGTAACTGAGTGATAGATGTTATATATATAGTACACCCATAGAGGTAGAGTACCATAGAGGTAGAGTACAATGCGAGCTAGGACCAGCCAGTGTGTGAGGAGAGGATGATTGTATGCCTAAAAAGGCTATTGTAGTTCTCCCTTGAATAAGAATAAGATTGATAATCATTATCCATGTTTTTTTCCAGATTTAGATTTCCACATAATCACTGTGTCAAGTGTATGAATGATATGCTTGATTTAATGCTTGTTTCATCTTGCTGTTTTGCTTGGGCTGCCAAACACTTCCAACAATGTCCTTTGAAGAAAATTATCTTCTCATGGGCTGTGGAGCATTGATGTTTTCAGACCATGGTATTAAAAGATGTCAATCTTTCCTATTCCAGTTTTATATTTGTGTTTACTGCAGGCATTTTATGGGGTCCAAACTAATTAGTCTCGATCATTTGGATACATGAAAAAACATTTCTGTGTCATAGAAACAAACAATCTAGATATTCTCATAAAATTTCATAAAAAAAGTGGCCTATTTACTGTGCTGTTATGTAATCTCAGCAAAGACCTATTTGATGCAGGGGATGATAATTTTAACATTAGCCGTCTCACTACCATCTCTGAGACCACCAGACTGCAAACCGGACACCAACGTATGTGAGAAAGCTTCCAAGCTTCAGATTGGGGTTTTCTACCTTGCCTTGTACGTCCTTGCTCTGGGCAATGGCGGTACAAAGCCCAACATCTCCACCATGGGTGGAGATCAGTTCGATGAATTTGATCCCAAGGAGAAGCATCAGAAGGCCTCCTTCTTCAATTGGTGGCTGTTTACTGCGTTTATAGGGATCTTCATTGGACAGACTTTTCTGATATATATTCAGGAAAACGTTGGATTCAGTTTGGGTTATGGGATTCCATTGGTGGGATTGATCATATCTTCTGTAATATTCTCTATAGGCACTCCATTTTACAGACACAAGGTTCAGAAAGGGAATCCATTCGGTCGTATGGCGCAGGTAATTGTTGCAGCAGCTCGTAAATGGAGAGTTAATATGCCTTTCGATTCCACTAAACTTCATGAAGTGGACCCCAAAGCGTATGTTGCTCGGGGAAGATTCCCCATTGCTCACACTCCGAATTTGAGGTGAGTTTAAATTTCGTTTACGTTTATGCGTTTATCGATTCTTAAAAATATAGCAAACGATTCTTGGAACCAAGCATTCCAAGAATCCAAACATGAACATAGAAACTAAGTTTTAATTCAGAGATGAACTGCAAGGCAATAACAAAGTTTTCTTTTTGTATTTTCAGATTTCTGGATAAAGCAGCAACAAACGACGGCTCAACCAGTCCATGGGAGTGGAAGCTGTGTTCGGTAACCCAAGTAGAAGAAACGAAACTGATGATAAAAATGCTACCGATTTGGGTTGCCATGTTCATGCCAAGCGCCGTGATAGCCCAAGTAAACACACTGTTCGTAAATCAGGGAACGAAACTGAACAGGCATATGGGTCCTCACTTTGAAATCCCTGCTGGCAGCGTCACATCATTCGTCACGATGTCATTGCTGGTATTTCTTGTTGTTTACGACAGAATCCTAGTGAGGATTTTCAGAAGATTCACGGGCAATCCCAGAGGCATAACAATCTTACAGAGGATGGGTATTGGGCTGGCCATCCACATTCTAGTGATGGTAGTGGCCACCATTACCGAAATCAAGCGAATCGGAGTTGTGAAAGCACACGGGCTTCAAGGCAACCCGAGAGCAGTAGCTCCCCTCACTGTTTTTATCTTGCTTCCTCAGTATGTGCTTCTGGGCATAGCAGAAGCCTTCCTTGAAGTGGGAAAATTAGAATTCTTTTATGATCAGGCACCCGAAAGCATGCAGAGCATAGGAACTGCATTGGTTGCAAGTACTACAGGGATTGGGAATTTTCTCAGTAGTTTTCTTCTAACTGTTACGACTAAGATCACTGGACGAAAGGGCCACACCAATTGGGTTTCGAACAATCTGAATGCATCTCGTCTTTACTACTATTATGCCTTGTTAGCTGTTCTTAACGTTTTAAATCTTATTTTCTTCCTCGTTGTCTCTCGGTCTTATGTTTACAAGAGAGAAAC
>JZKD02S0843395.1:117887-134465 GCA_000966675.3 Picea glauca | reverse complement strand
AGGAAGGTATTTCCTGAACAACCACCTGGAACTAGTTCTTCCTTCGACTCTAGAAAAATGTCACACACATCATCTTGTATATTGGCATTCCTCCAACCATGTTGGTCAGCACACTACTCCCTGAATACTAGAATTCTCGGAATCGATGATGCTACATATCAATGCTACGAAGTTTGAAAACTTCATCGAAGGTATTCTCTCCCTCAATGTGCTCGTAGAATCTTCCTGCTCATGAGCGTTCATCAATGTCATCTCATACCAACTCGGTCTATTGACAGGATTGGAAGTGGATAACTCCCTCTTCCCATATGAAGGTTTACTCCCCACACTGGAATTCTGTGAACACTTCTTATCCTTCGACTGTTTACCCTTTGAAGCCTCTTGCTCCTTTTCCTCTGTCACCAACGTCGATCCATGATCCAAGAACCCCTTGGATCCTCTTACAGGATGACCCTACAACCTGTACAACGTCCTACCCTCTTTGACACCAATTCTCACTGTTATGTCAGGGATAATTTCCTTTGAACATATGAATACTTTCCTTCTCTGAAAAGTAACTACAAACTCCATGTCCTACAAAATTGAAATTGACAACAGGTTCTTGTTCAGTTCTGGTACATAAATCACATCCTAGGCCTCCAACGAACCTCCTGAATCAAGTTAGAACATGATAGTTCCCTTCCCCTTCATTTCATACCTGGCATCATCACGAAGCTCCACATGGGTCCCTGAGTCCTCCATCAGACTGTTGAATAGCTCCCATGCTTCTAGCTCTAGTTGAATTTATTAAGATAAAATCACGGGATCCCTTCCTAGGATAATGATCGACATGAGGAATAATACAATGCAAAAAATATCTTGCCTCAAGATCAATCCTTCGATATTGTTGGATGCTATATCCCTTGCTTCTCCTTTAGACCCTACCCTACACACTTGGATAAAAGTCTTTGTCCACCCACTCTATGAGATCTTACTATCTCATTATGTGTGTATTTTATATCCACTAAGAAACAACGAACACCTACAACTGAGCACCTTTGTTCCTTTTGTACGACCTTGTACCGACAACTGCTATGTTGCCCATATCTGCCTATTCTACCAGATATATCTATTGTGCATCCTTCTCCTTTGGACTAATTAGATCTCTTGGTGAAATTCCTTCTTCACCCCGTGCTAAGATCTTTGTGAGAAAAATTCCTTCTTTACTCTATCTATGAGCTCTCATGTGGCTCAAATCTTTAGAAGGAATTTATTCTCCACCTATCTAACGTCTCCTTGTTGACTGCCCAGCCTCATTCCATTGCTCAACAAACCACTCTACTGAAATTGCCTCCGAATTGTTGTTTCCCATAAATCATTCTTTTGATTTGTGCCTGTTGGTTTATAGATCTACTAAGATCTCATGTGGATATGTGCTTAGTCCTTCAAGCACTCAACTTGACACTTTGGATCCCATATATATTCTTCTGTAACCCTAGATATGAAATTTATCTCTTCCATGGTCACTTTGATCTCATAGATATGTCATTGTGCACTTAGTTTCCTCCCAGAGCAACCTTGCTCTGATACCATGTTGATTTTCCAATGGATTCAACCATTGGTATGCTCTAATACCATGTTGATATTCATCCTCTACTCAACACTCGACAATTAGCTCAAAATAAAATCACTTTATCTACTAAAAGAACAACTGAGTAATCAATTAAACATGCAACAAAACCATAAATAAGGAAACCAAATCAAGCACATATAAACACCAATATTTTGGGGTAGAAACCCTTGAAAAAAACCCCAGAGGTAAAACCGGTGTTGAGAGTGATTTTATTATGCTAAAATCAGGGCTTCCATAACGAGGATAATGGCCCACTGAGAGAAATACAAATGCAGAATAACCTGGCAGGGTCTGACCTGTTGTACGACCAATTGTGGCATGATTTTCGAGGCATACATGATTTTCCTTCTTGTGAATCGCTTATATACACGATTGTCTACACTGTGAATCATGCATCTGTATGGAAAAATTGTACAAAAAGCTCTCTATGATCTGACACTCTCCTATGGATTCCTCAGACTGAGACCCATGCGTAAACCTTTGTTCTCTCTTCTCCTTGACCCGATCTCTAGATGGAAGTCCTTCTCCTTCTCTATCCAAGATCTCCTTAAATATTTCAAGCGTCTGTCAAGTCAAGTGTAATCCTTGGTCCTCTTGAATCATCGTCCTTTGTGATCCAAGCACTCGAGAAGAGGTCCTTCTCTACTCCCGAGTATGACCTTGGAGACTCCACACTAGCAAAGGTCCTCCTTTGCTATCTGTGTGAATATGTCACCTCCTTCTCCTAGCCTTGCTTTTATAATCATGAGTTACATTCTATTTCTAATCTCACTTGAGATTTAGATTGCATGCTAAGATTACATGCCAAGTACTTTTAGCACTTTCCTTAAATAACCCAACTAATTAATTACATAATTAAATAAAAACAATTTACTTCAATAATTCCTCTAATTAAAGTAAATTCAAGAGTAGAAGGATTTGGATGATTTCCACACATCTAGACACATAGACCTATGCAAAAATACATGTATGATGCTACCACTAACATCAACACCATGAGGTGTCCTCAAACCACCACATGAGATCCTTATAGTGTATCTATGGCCTACTAGAGGGATACAAGTACCATGATTAAACCACAATATAGTCTCTAAATAAGAATGTGTGTCAATCCCACATAAGGAATGGATCTTAAGGTTGTGGTTGGGCAAGATTTAATATACAATTGGGATAAAGGTGCCATGAGTAGGTTATGTGTAGTGGAAATGGGTCGGGGGGAAAGAAGGAACTTAAGCCCTGAATGAACCTTCTTGAGCTCAGGTGCCATGGTTAGGGGAGGAAAACGTCCTAGCCTTGGGCCCTAAAAATAAATTCTTAGGCTTGATCATCATGAATAACACTTGCAAACCACAACATAGGCACTCTCTAGGGGGTTTTCACACCAAAGTTGGATATGTATTCCATTAGGAGTTTTCATTCCTTGAGAATGGTTCATGGGGCCTTGACCATTTTCAAGGAAGGAAAACAATTTCTTTGGGATATTGTTGAAAGGATCGAGAACCTTGAACGAGTCCTTGAGCCAACACTCAAGTCCTTTGTAAAGGTTCTTTTCGAGCCTCCCAGTAGGATAGAGGCACCATGTGTAGGTTTTGTTCTCTCGAAATGTGTGTTAAGGATAAAATGTGGTCAAAGGGGGGAACATGAGACTTAATACCTAATTTAACATTCTTGAGTTCAAGTGCCATGAAAAACACCTACAAACCATGACACGATCCCTCACTTAGGGTTCTTTGGCATAAGAATTGGATATGGGAACCATTAAGATGTTTTGAACATCGTAGATGGGTCTCAAGGCCTTGACCATTGTAATGGTAGGGAAACAACAACCTCGATCCCTTGACCATGGAAAAGGGAGGGAAATAACAACCTCAAGCTCTCGACATAGCTTCTTAGTTTGAAGCAATATGAATATGTCCTTGAACCACATCGACACAAGACCCATACAAGGTATCTTTATCCTACTAGAGGGATATGGGCATAATGAATCTAGGTTTTGTAACACTGGGAATGTTTCTCGAGGTCTAAACAATGTCAAGGGAGGAGAACAAGGCCCTTAGGCCTCGAACAAAGCTTCTCAGAATCAATCACCATGAAAAAACAAACAAAACCACACCATGGGGTATTTGGAATTTGATTTGGATATGGACACTATTAGAAGGTTTCACATACCATGGATGGGTCACAAGGCCTTAACTATCATCAAAGAATGAAAATGAATGCCATATAATCTTTTTGAAGCTTCTCGAGCTTAAGAGCCTTGAACAATTCCTTAACCAACAAATGGAAACATTGTAGGGGGTCTTTGGCCTCTGAGTGTGATATTGACACCTTAAATAGGTTTTGTACACTGGAAATGGGTGTAAAGGCATAAACATAGTCAAGAGGGAAACAACAACCTTATTCTCTAATTGAACATTCTCAAGCTCAAGCATTATGAACAACACATAATAACCATGACACAAGCCCTCTCTAATGAGTATTTGGCATTTGAGTTGAATATGGGTTCCATCATAAGGTCTTGGGCATCATGGATGGGTCTTGGGTCATTACACATAGTCAAGGGAGGGAAACAAGAGCCTGTGTACCAAGAATGGGTCTGAAGGCTTAATGAAGGTCAGAGGAGGACAACTAAGGGATTTCTAGGCATTTTACAAAGCTTCTTAGGCTCAAGCATCATGAAACATAACAATTAAGGAACATCACAATCCTACATAACCCTTCAAGAGTGTCAGAATGTGACATAACCTTTTATGAACATCATAGTGCAACATAACCATTGAGGAATGTGGTTACTAGACAAAAGTCAACAAAGATGAACATCGAAATGTGACACACTCATTGAGGAATGTCACAATCCAACATATCCCTTTGGGAACAATACAATGCCACATAACACTTTATTATTGTCAACCTCTTAATGTCACAATGTGACATAATATTGAAGTCAACATTTTAATAATAACCATGGTCAACTATGGCAGCGTAGTCAAACATAGTCCACCCTGGTCAAACATGATCAACCATAGCTAAACATGTTCAACCATGGTCAAACATAGTCAACTATTTCCAACTATAGTCAAACATGGACAACCATGGTCAAACCATAGCCAACCTTAGTAAACCATAGATAACCAAAGTCAACCATATACATCCAAAGTCATCCATGGTAACCATTGTTAAACATGGTCATACATTATGAACCATGGTCAATCATAGTCAAACATTGCTTACCATTGTAAAATATGGTCAACTATTATCAGCCATATCGAGCCATGGTCAATTGTAGTAAGTCATGGTCAACTAGATTCAAACATTGCCAGTCATAGTTAACCATCGTCAACCATGATTAATCATAGTCAAACATAATCAACCATCATTGATCATAGTCAAACTTAGTCAATCATGGTCAACCAAATAAACCATAGTCAACCAAAGGAAAACATGGTCAAGCATAGTCAACTACAATCAACAATAGTGTACCAAATTCAGCCATGGTCAACTAAAGTCAATCAAAAGCAACCATAGTGAACCATGGTCAACCATCACAAAAAAGTCAACCAAAGTCAAACATGGTGAATGATGGTTAACTATAGTCAAGCATGTTTTGGTCAACCATGGTAAAGCATGGTCAAACATAGTGAATGATAGTAAAATATCATAAATATAGTAATATTAATTTATTGATATTTTAATTCAAAAATTTACTAATCCTTTGTGAACTAATATAATCACATAAATAAGAGTGATTGATATAGCCCATGAGTGCCATTAATTAAGGAAAAGTGGAAAATAAATATGATCCATGTGTATCAATCATATTTAATTATATAGATGTGCTAAATTTAAATTTGAAAAAATTATATATATATATATATATATATATATATATATATCAATTTATTTGCTTTGACATATTGTCAAAAGCACTCATGCATAAACATGCTTGTCAAAGGCACTTGTGCATAAACATAACTATATCATTATTTCATCCTTATCTTTGTACAACACTCATTTATTTGCATACACAAAAACAAGAAAGCCAAAATATTTAGATTTGACGATATATATCTCAACATATAGAACATTAAATGCTCGAATGTGGGGTGCATATTGTTTGTTGTAAATGGGCAAATGGTGATGTGGGTGGTGGGTTATGAGAGATCATTTGAATGGAATATTGAAATCCAAAAAGGGAAAACAATTATTTTGAAGGGTAAATATCCTAGCTGTCACGTGCCCACAGTCTTCCAGGGGATCCAACTCAAACCAAAATTACTTTTCCCATACTACGTCTCACTCAAGGCACACCCATACTTTCCCTTGAGCCAATCGTGCCAACTACACTTGCTTTCACAATTACACAGTTCTTATACTTAGACAATTGTGCAACCAAGAACATGCAACCATTCATACACAAGAGACACAAATATAGTTGGGTGGCATAAAATGTGCCTAACACCCATATAAGTCTTTATATATAAATGTTGTTACAATTATTTACAAAGAGGAGCTTGCAGCGCAATACATAGACAATAAGAATTCGGCTATGTCACATCTCGACCTTCCTACTTGCTCATACACCCAAGTCTCCTTGTCTCAACGTGAACCTGACTATCACAACCTTCTCCATGTCACATGCACTTCATTGCCTGACCTCCACATATCTCCATCGCACACTCCTGATGAGTAACCAACCAAGACATTAAGCCTAAAACTCAAAATTCTCCTTCATCTTCGTACCACTTCGTCTCACCTTTTCTTGAGCCACATACCTCACTCTCCAACTCAAGTTGTGATGATGAGATGTGGTGAGATGCCTCTAGCTCGCCTCACCTCTCCAAATATATACATGACCACTTGAGCTCATGAATGGTCGCGACCCACATGAACGGTCGTGCTCCTTCACCTTCTTCCTAAGCCGACCTATGACACACCTCTCAATCCACCCATGAATCACACTGACTTCACTTGTCACGTCTAGACAAACCATTATGCCCTCCTCAGATCATCATGTTCTCTCTACACTGTCACCCTTTGGTGCTAGCTGACTCCAACTCATCCATGCTCTCGTGCAACCAAGTTGTGTCCTCCATCACACCCATTGGTGTTGGCTAACTCCACATCATGCCTATCGTGTTTGCAACCCCAAGGAGTTCTTTGCAAGTCATGGGCGTGCATCTTACTTAGGTGCATCATGCCCAAGGGACACCCCACGAATTGCCACTCACTCTCTATATGAATCTTGGGCACTCCCTTCCCCATCTAGGCAACCCCAAAACTCACCTATGTCAATACATTCTGCACTTGGGGCGAAGGTATCTCGTGCGTCTCTACCCGATGGCCTTACATCCTCCCCCACCAAAAGTCATTTGAGAAAGTATTGCCTCAAGACCAATGCATGATCATCCAATGGAGCAATCATCGAGTCCCGATTTCCAAACCAACTTCCAACTCTCAAAGGTGCGGAGCGAACCACCCCAACTGTTGGTTTCACTGTTGAGTTGACCACTTTGTACATGGTTGTGTTGCTCTCAGGCTTACAATGGATCGACTTCGTGCTCTGCTCACTCACAAAGTTGTGGGTTGTTTTAGTGTCCACCAAAGTAGCCACCTTCACCCCACTCACCGTCACATCCACAAAGCAAAGTCCTTCTCCTTCACCTTGCAAACATTGTCCGCAACCTCTATCCCCGAACTCATCTAGACGTGCTGCCAAAGCGTCCACCGCTTCCAACATCTCCTTTGAGGGTGTGGACATTTGAAATACTTCCACTGTGGCGACAAACTTCTCCTCTACCTGTTTCACTTGGTCTTCTTCCAACCATTCCAACTTAGTCTTCACCGAACAATATGTTGCGAAGTGGTTTTTGTCGCAAAGTAAACACTGAACAAGTCTTCCTTTGCAATCAAGCAACGTCTTCCTTATTGCGACGTCAACTTTTCTTTGGGTGTCCTCCTTACTCAGCGACCCCAACCTTGGCATCTCCCTAGACTCGGTTCCATCTAAAAAGGCCCTCATTTCATCGTCGCAGAATTTTGATTGTTCCTTGATCTCGCACATCTTGTTAAATCCTTCCCCTAACCGCGCCAAGTTTCAATTCACAATGTCTATTCTATTCTTCCATGTCTCGTCATCATAGGATTTCCATTGTGTAATCTCAAGCATCCTCTTCGATCCTTCCCAACAATGTGTCAAGCTTTGCTTCGCAATGTCCATCCTATCCTTCCATTCATGCACGACTTCCATCTCTTGGGTCGGGTCGAGTCGAGCCTTGGCTTGCATCACACAAATCTTCTTGAGTGACTTCAACTTGCCCTGACACAAATCTCCAGTTATTGTTTGAACAACCGATGTCTTGGTCGCCTACTACACCAAGAGACTTCTGTGCCACTGCCCCAACTCTACCTTTACAAGTATGCGGACACACCAACTCACCCGACTACTTCACAACTCTTCGCACAACTTGCTGTCACGTTTGGAGTCATTCTGCGTGTCCGGTGGAGTGCCCAACATGCCAATGAGTTGAGCCAACAACCCCAAATTCATTCAAGCTTCAACTCTCTATATGAATCTTGGGCGCGCTCTTCTCCGCCTCTGCATTGTGCAACCCGAAAACTCACATATGTCAATACGTTATGATGTTGGGGAGAATGTGTCTCGTGCGCATGATCAAATTAACATCGCTGATTTAAATGTTAATTAAACTGTTTTTTGGGGTGAGATTTGGTGACGGATGTGTCATTTATGAAGAGTATTGTTTGATTTGCAATTTCTATCATTTAGATCGGATCCTTAAAATTCCAAATGTAATAGTGGTTGAAATGACCAAAAAAAATTGAAATTTCACCGTGAAATCAATGTTTCATAATTTCTGATAAATTGACTGACGGAAAAGTCAAGAAAACAATAAAATAAACACCCGGATGTGTAACGAACGTTTTTAACCACAATTTAACCCACGCCCATTGTTTCTTTGTCCTCCATCTTGACACGCGCGCCCCTCGATTCTGCATCTATCGTTAGAAGTGAATCCTCTCCACCCAAATCTTATGCAAAGTTTGATTTTCTTTCTGGGAAGAATAATAGTGTATTTCCTTGGTGGAAAAATGATCGTGTATTTTGTTCTCGCTTCTCAAGACAATGGAGGCGGAGTTCAAAAAGATAGCTCAGCCAACTATGCATAAATTGTTCAATTTAAGGAACTTTATATCGAATATAAAATAAAAAAAATGTTGTTTTTTTTTTTAATTAATTAAAAAGTTGTTAATTTTTTTTGAATTTGAATTGTTTTTAAGTAATGATGACGTTGATGATGATTAAGGCCTAATAAAATCAGAGTTAATTTAACGGATTTGATGATAATGGTAATGATAATAATAATTGGTTTAAGAGAAAGTGTTTATTAAAAATGTTAAACAAAACATTCCCCTAAAAATTATATTCATTCGATATGAATTTTAGGAACTCTACATAGAATATAAAATAAGAAAATGTTGTTTTTTTAATTAATTAAAAAGTTGTTAAATTTTTTGAATACGAGTTATTTTTAAGTAATGATGATGTTGATGATGATTAAAGCCTAATAAAATCAGAATTAATTTAACGGATTTGATGATAATGATAATGATAATAATAATTGGTTTAAGAAAAAGTGTTTATTAAAAATGTTAAACAAAACACTACCCTAAAAATTATATTCATTCAATATTTATATTAAATTTTTATGAAGATTTTCTTTGAAATATTAATTTCAAAGAAATACAAATATACCGATTTTTATACAATTTATATGAAATTTTCTTTCTAAGTTGGATCAGGGCAATGTTAAGTAGTTGTAAAAGGAGTAAGCTAACTACGGAGCGATTTTTTGTTTTTTGTTTTTTTTTTTTTTTTTCACGCAAAAAAATGGGTCTGAATAAGATTTTCAGGGCTAGCCCCAGTTTGGCATGGATGAAATTTCCATGCATTTCAAAACCTCACCCTAGGGGTTTTGCTTCGTTTTAAACCAACCTAGATGCTCAGAAAATAGACCAGACTAACCGGAAATTCAAAACTGCATGGCCAGAAAACATGTTGGAAAACAACTCTAGAGGGAAGATTGCTCCCGAGTTAGCCCACTTTGTTGTAAAACAAATTTATTTTAATTAATAAACTATGTAAACACTTTATTAAAAAGGTTAAAGGAGTATTTCCCTAAAGTTATATATTCATTTGATGTTTTTATACAATTTGTGTGATTATATTTTTATTTGGAAGTTGTGGGTCATGGTAATGGTAGACATTATTAATCTTATATTCCATCATAAAAAGTTGTAAAAACATTTTATTTTAATTAAGAATAATAAACTAAGTAAACATTTTATGAAAAATGTAGAACCATATATTTTCAATGTAATAAAGATGAACAAATCAATGTAAGATTAGGTTAAAGATCTTCTTCTAGAATGCTTTTTAAAAGATAGAAATAGTATAAACAAGTGCAGCAAAGCTGCTTATACTGCCTCTTCAATGCCTATTCAATGGAATATGTATATGTCTATGCATACTAGAGATTGAATGCCATATTATAACTTTTATTTGTTAAGTGTTATATTTGTTAAATGTTATATTTGTATTGATTGATTAATGAAATTTATATTAAATAAATTTTTAATTTTTAATAATAATTTTAATAATTAAATATGTTATTAAATATAATTTTAGTTTATATAAAAAAACAATAACTTTGTTATATATTTTTACTTAGGCCAGAATGTCAAATTTTAATTGTTATTTGTTAAGTGTTATATTTGTATTTGTTTATTGATTAATGAAATTTATATTAAATAAATTTTTAATGCATAAATATGTTATAAAATATAATTTTAGTTTATATATATAAAAAAATAACTTTGTTATCAACATTCAAAGATACAATAATATCATCTTTAAAAAAACAAAACTATTAAAAATTAAAAAAAATAAAACTATTAAAAATTGTATAACTGGAAGAATCGAGTTATAGAAAAATTATTAAATAAACATTATTTTCACAATAAAATTCAAACTAACAAACTCTGATCAATATTAAAAATTATTAAATAAATAAATAACAAAACTCTAACCAATAAAAATTCTTACGAAAACACAGGGAAAGTTGACGGAAATTCCCAACGTGGGAAATTTACAAACATATATACATTCTTGGACTAATTACGCATGAAGATATTACCAGACCCTCACTGATTATCAAGATTAAATCTCGAACAAAGTGAAGCCCAAAAGTAAATTAATATGCGATCGGTGAACGCATCTATATATTGCCGAGGCAGTATAATAAGAGTAGGAGGCATAAAAAAGAGGTTTCCCTAGAATAGATAGTGAACATTGTTTTTTTATTAATAAATGTATTATTTTTGGTATTGCAATGTTTTATATTTTGTTGTTCCTATGATATTTTTTGGGGTATTTTTGTTTTTTGCTTATTATAATAGATGTGGTACCTAATGAGTGGTATCCTAGCACTTTACTTTCCATAAACAGTGGGTCTTTAAAGTACATAGATCTATCATTCAATGGGTAAAACTGTGGTGGGGAAAACTACACGCAGTAAATACAGACGGTTTTATGAGGTTGTCTAGAAACCAATGCTTCACCTTGTTGGAAACCTCTTTAACACATGTTGGTAGCCATCACTCCCACTTACTGTTAGGTATATAGGGGAGTCCCCTAGGTCTCATGAAATATTGTCTAATACCTGAGTGATCATGTACTATGGCTAAGGGTATAGTCGAGCCTCCATCATTCAAAAGATACTCTCTACTACTACTAAGGGTATGGTCAAGCCTCCTTACTTGGTGTCCTGAGATATAGGGCCGAGTAGTACTATTAAACCTCATACTTATATGAGAAAACTATAGCACAAGACATTCTCCCACAACTTCATGTCTTCTAGTTTCCAAATTCCTACAAAATTTAAAACTCTAGTTGGTTATTTGAAACTCTAACAATGATATTTTAACTTAAAAAGTATTCATACATTTAAAAACAACCCAAATTACCATAATTTGAAAAAAAAAATTACTTTTTCAATAAAAATAAATGTATCCACTAATTAATTCACTCCACTCTCAACTTACTCCTCTTTTTTTTTTTTTTTTTCCTTATCATTATTTTTAATAAAACTTATAAAGAAATTCCATATTTTATTGTAACGTATTTTTTCTTGCTCCATCCATTTATCTGTCTTTGACAAACGCTCATGCATAAACATAACTATATCATTATTTCATTCTCGTGTAAAACAACGTTCATTTAAAATGGTAGTTTCCGTTATTCAAAGTTCGATTAAGAGTAGTTAAAATGGTTACTCAAATTGCAATTCAATTTTGAATATGTGAATAGATTTAAAGCTCCAAATTAAGCTGAAATCACAATTTTACATTCAATTGAAAATTTCTACCAATTTTTTAATTCGATTATTGAAAAAGCCGCCGAAAAAACGAGGCGGTTTGACTGCCGTTTACCCCAAGTCTGTCGAGGCAAATCCGAAGAACAGTTTGTTTGTGTCAAATCAACTTAGAGCCAATTTTGAACGTAGACTATTCTGTTCGTGCAGGGAGTTACGGTTTAACCTAGCCGACCAAGCAGTCAGAGTGAGTTGGGAAACGGCGCCTGCTTCTCAAATCGATATTTTATGCCATTATTAATCTTTATTTTCTCCAGAAGTAGTGCACCTTTTTATTCCATATCACATATAGTCATGGCGGGAAGCATAATAATATATTTTATGCAAACTATTAATGATAGCACTTTATGGGAACTGTAATAATGTATTTTTTTCCCGCTTCTCAAGACAATGGAGATGGGGCTCAAAAGAGAGGCACACTATGATAAATCGTGAAAATATACAGATTCTACATTCTATATAATATAGTATAATGTTGACTAATTTTTTAATAAAAATGAAAAAAATGAAAAAATTAGTGAATATATTTTTAAAATTTATGTGGTTATTTAAGGTAATAATGTTCATAGTGAAAATTATATTAAATATTTTCTATATATAAATAAATAAGTGCAATTAGTGAAAACAAATTCTATTGATGATATTTCGTATAGGTTTGATAATCTAAGAGAAAGTGTTTTTCATCTTCAATCTTCTTAGTGTCACAAAGGTGACACACTCTTTCATCCCATGGAGTTTTAGGAATTGACCAAAGCCCAGTTTAAATATGGAGCTCCTCAGAATTTGTTCTTATTTAGATTAAGGTTGATTACATCCTTATAATACCTTAACTTTTTTTTTCCTCTAGCTCTTTATCACACCACATTTTCTTCCTAAATTTTGATTTGATGATATTTTTAATAGTATCTTTATTCTACAAAATGGTGTCTTCCAAGATTCCCCGATAGTTTAGCCAAGACTGGGCATCTTTATGCCATCCTTACTTGAGTCGATGGTGGTTACGACTTGATTTTGAAACAATTTTATGAAACCTCTCGTCTTCCATGTGTTGTTTAACTTGTTCTTATACATTAGGTATCTAGTCATAGCCGTGCTCTCAATGGGGGAGAGGCTTGTTTCTAAGAGGACGATGAGATAGGGTGTATTTCCTTTAATTTTGAGATTATAGGTTATAAAATTCTTTTTTATTTTCTCTATCTTTCTCCAGGATTCACGAGAGATACTACAGCCACATACTTCACATCCATAAAGAATAACAAGTGTAACGAGAGTCTCAAAAAGAAGTTTCTTCTTATCCCAAATCCAAAGATCGAGTGAATTAGAATTGTTTTCAAGCCCATAATAAGCTTTCCATCTCCCAATAACCAATTGAGCTTGTGGTGAATATCAATTCCAAGATATTTGTATGAACTCACTTCCTCCAGGTTGTTGTTTTCATATACAAAGGTATCATAAGTGATTTTATTGGATTTAATAATCATGACCCTAGTCTTATCAGAATTAACAGTCATACCCATGTTGGAGCAAAAATCCTTGAGGATTCTTAGTTGGTTTTCAAGATCATGGGGACTCCTTGCCATAAGAACAATATCATCAACATAAGAAGAAGATTGATAACTATACCAGTAAGAGTAGGGCCGAAACACCCTTCTCCTTGGGCGCTCCCTTCTCCATCTTGACAACCCCAAAACTCACCTATGTCAATACATTCTGCAGTTTGGGCGAAAGTGTCTCGCGTGCCTCTTCCCGATGGCCTTACATCCTCCCCCACCAAAATGGCAAAACAATTATTTTGAAGGGTAAATATCCCCGCTGTCACGTGCCCACAATCTTCATGGGGATCCAACTCGACTTGGCTCACCCAATTCGCCCGATACATGGGGTCGTGTGGCACTGTGATGTTTCGTTTTGACCGCTTGACCAAACCAAAATTACTTCTCCCATACTATGCCTCACTCAAGACACACCCATACTTTGCCTTGACCCAATCGTGCCAACTACACTTGGTTTCACAATTACACAGTTCTTATACTTAAACAATTGCGCAACCAAGAACATGCAACCATTCATACACAAGAGACAAAAATATGGTTGGGTGGCATAAAATGTACCTAACCCCTGTATAAGTCTTTATATATAAATGTTGTTACAATTCTTTACAAAGAGGAGCTCACAACTCAATACATAGACATATAAGAATTTAGCTATGTCACATCTCGACCTTCCTACTTACTCATACACCCAAGTCTCCTTGTTTCAAACTGAACCTGACTATCGCAACCTACTCCATGTCACATGCACTGCCTTGCCTGACCTTCACATCTCTCCATCACACACTCCTGTTGAGCACCCAACCAAGACATTGAGCCTAGACCTCAAACTTCACCTTCATCTTTGTACCACTTCGTCTCACCTTTTCCTTAGCCACATACCTCACTCTCCAACTCAAGTTGTGATGATGAGATGTGGTGAGATGCCTCTAGCTTTTCTCACCTCTCCAAATATATACATGACCACTTGAGCTCATGAATAGTCGCGACCGACATGAACGGTCGTGCCCCTTCACCTTCTGCCTAAGCCGACCTACGACACACCTCTCGATCCACCCATGAATCACACCGACTTCTCTTGTCACGTCCACACAGAGCACTGTGCCCTCCTCAAATCATCGTGTTCTCTCTACACTGGCACCCTTTGGTGCTAGCTGACTCCAACTCATCCATGCTCTCGTGCAACCAAGTCGTGTCCTCCATTGCACCCATTGGTGTTGGCTAACTCCACATCATGCCTATTGCATTTGCAACCCCAAGGAGTAATCTACAAGTCATGGGCGTGCATCTTCCTTAGGCGCATCATGCCCAAGGGACACCCCACGAATCACTACTCAATCTCTATATGAATCTTGGGCACACCCTTCTCCTTGGGCGCTCCCTTCTCCATCTCGACAACCCCAAAACTCACCTATGTCAATACATTATGCAGTTGGGGCGAAGGTGTCTCGCGCACCTCTGTCCAATGGCCTTACATCCTCCCCCACCAAATCTCATTTGAGAAAGTATTGGCCCAAGACCAATGCATATTCATCCAATGGAGAAATCATCAGGTCTTGATTTCCAAACCAACTTCCAACTCTCAAAGGTGCAGAGTGAACCACCCCAACTGTTGGTTTCATTGTTGAGTTGACCGCTTTGTACATGGTCCTGTTACTCTCATGCTTACAATGGATCGAATTCACGGTGTACTCATTCACAAAGTTGTGGGTTGTGTCAGTGTCCACCAAAGCAACCACCTTCACCCCACTCACCGTCACATCCACAAAGCAAAGTCTTTCTCCTTCACCTTGCAAACACTATCTGCAACCTCTATCCCCAAACTCATCTAGACTTGCTGCCAAAGCATCCATCACTTCCAACATATCCTTTGAAGGTGTGGGCATTTGGAATACTTCCATAGTGGCGAAAAAATTCTCCTCTACTTGTTGCACTTGGTCTTCTTCCAACTGTGCCAACTTAGTCTTCACCGAACAATATGTTGCGAAGTGGTTTTTGTCGCAAAGAAAACACTGAACAAGTCTTCCTTTGTGATCAAGCAACGTTTTTCTTGTTGCGACGTCTCCTTTTCTTTGTGTGTCCTCCTTACTGAGTGACCCCAACCTTGGCATATCCCTAGACTCGGTTCCATCTAAAAAGACCTTCATTTCATCGTCACAGAATTTCGATTATTCCTCGATCTTGCACATCTTGTTAAATCCTTCCTGTAACCGTGCCAAGTTTCAATTCACAACGTCTATTCTATTCTTCCATGTCTCGTCATCATAGGATTTCCATTGTGCAATATCAACCATCCTCTTCAAGCCTTCCCGCCAATGTGTCAAACTTCGCTTCGCAATGTCCATACTATCCTACCATTCATGTACGACTTCCATCTCTTGGGTCGAGTCAAGCCTTGGCTTGCATCACACAAATTTGCTTGAGTGCGTACAACTTGCTCTGAGTCAACTCTCTAGTTATTGTTTGAACAACCGATGTCTTGGTCGCCTACTACACCAAGAGACTTGCGTGCCATTGCCCCAACTCTACCTTTACAAGTATGTAGACACACCAATTCACCCGACTGCTTCACAACTCTTCGCACAACCTGATGTCATGTTTGGACTCATTCTGCCTATCCGGTGGAGTGCCCAACATGCCAATGAGTTGATCCAACAACCCCAAATTCATTCAAACTTCAACTATGCGATGAACTATGCAACGAGTTCTGTGGTCATTCACCGTGTGCAAGTGCTTTGGTTCACCCACAAACTCTGCTCTTGGTTTGCACAAGGCACATACCCAAAAATATCCACATTGCAACTTCGTCCACAACTTGACCTGTCAATCAACACCAAATTTTACCACAAGCTTGATATCGACTATCCACCAAAGTCTATGATGAACCAATCTCTCTCATCGAACTGTTGACCAAGTCTGCTTTGATACCATATGTCACGAAGGTGAGAGTGGTGAAGAGCTCAATCTT
>JZKD02S0843395.1:98106-108461 GCA_000966675.3 Picea glauca | reverse complement strand
CTATTCTTCTTCTTAAATATATTGATTATTCACCTTATCTTTCAAACCATGTAAAAATGTTTGCTAAAATGGGTGTTAGATCATTATTAATCCTTGATGCATAGATCTCACAATAGCAACTCTATTACCTTCTCTATTGCTTGCTTAAGAATCCTATCAAGGCATAAAAAAAATTGCTCTAAATATAGTTCAGTTTGCAAATGATACATCTCATGGATCTCGAGCTTAGGATGAGGAACAAAAAAAGAGAGCTTTGGGGTCATTTTGAAGAGATTTGATAGGGAAAAGCATTATCATACAAATGTTAGTGTCGCTAGAAACATTAAGAAGAAAGTGAAATAGTGTGATAGATAAAGATGCACAAGATCAATAAAAGGGGAATGATTAATCTAGAGAACAAAGAAGTAGGATTTGATGACATCGAAACTGAATGAAAAAAAAAAACTATAATTCTCATAGTTGTAATAACAATTTTAGATTTCATTATGTTGACAAGATCCATTTTGTGTGGGTTCATATATAAACTTCATCAGGAAAATAAACGTCAGAAGTTTCTACTTAGCTTGATATGTTTTTTATCCCAAACAAAATCATGAACAAAATTATATTCAATACAAAGAAAAACTACTCATTATGGCAAATTGTATGACTTTAACATATTAAGTATGGACAATAAATGACATGTTAATTGTTGTATTGAGAGTTCTCAAAACACATGAATTCAAAAGGGGATTAGAGAAGGAAAGGTGTCCAAGCTATGATTAAGTGACACTTAAATTGGAAGATATAATAGGGTGTTAGGATTATATGGGTATGAGATATGTGATGGATTTAGTGTTTTGCAATGGTACATCATATCAATGAATAGATTAGAGTCAATAAATCAAAATGATTTTAGTATTTAAATTCCAAACGCAAGTAATGGGTGTTGAATCTCAAATTTTCATAAGTCATTAAAACATGACCCTTCTTCTGAAATTTTATAATATTTGTTGTCCTTCATTAAGGGCAAGTGAAATAAAAAAATCTACATTTGAAAAAAGAAATTCCTTTTTGAATTACACTTTTAGGACAAGTTTCAACCCTTTGGAAGGGTTGGAGCCTAGGAAGGGTTTCAATTTTGATCACTAGAATAGTTGAACATGTAGTTGCACCAAGGGGATTATATTATATGATTACATGACTTGTACACATGTAAACACATCAAATCCCACCCCCATGTTATTCAATTCAAGCGCCTAGTGGGTTAGGTGAATTGATTTGAACAAATTGTTTTCAAACAATGCTAACTGAGATCTATAATTCTAGTGCATCAAGGTTTGAGTTTAGTTGAATGTCATTGAGTCACCAATTGGTATTATTGTTGATGATTTTGAGACACTACTCTAAACTCTTAAAAAAAACTACTCTTTAAAATTCATTAAAAATTTTCTAAACCTTAATGTAGAGGCGTAAGTGTTAACCTAATTAAAAAGAAGAGGACATTGAAGATATATCTCCTCTCTATAATCTATGAGGTTGTGTAAAAGATTCTTGTTCATGTTCTCATATCATTTAGTATGTTACTTTAGTATCTAATTGTAATGTATGATCAATATTGAGCATGATGAATGATATGTCTCTCACTCAAAATGTTAGAAAAAATCAAACATGATCCAAACAACATGAAGTTGTAAGATTCATAACATACAAACAAATTCGACAAATAATGAAGGTAGAAAGTAAGAAAAGACAATGCAAATATAATGGAAGTAAATATACTAAAGAATAGAGAGAGATATGAAAATAGGAGACAAGAGAGTTGGGAATGGAAAGTGAATTGTCGAGACTTTTGGCCTTCCCATTATTTTCATATCTTCCTATATCTCAAATTTGTAATTAGACTCATAAAGGGAATTTTTTTGTTGGCCAAAAGGTGAGGATGCATAAGAGCATGATTGTGTAAGTTGTTCACTGACTATAGAGCCATGAGCCTACAATGTACTTTGTAACTTGAGATTGTCAAAATAGAGATTGAGCAACCATTCAGAGATAATTTTCCCATATGGGTTTTTAGAGAAAACATTATGTCTTTGTGTATGGATTTATCTATGGTTGTGGAATCATTTTTGTGTGTTAAAACTTGTGCATGAGTTATTGGTGTTCTTATCTATGTTTACTATGCTATAGGTAGTTAATTCATGGTTAAAATGAAGAATTCTCCATTGTATTTTTGTTAGCATCACTCAGAAATTATTTTCACCATTGATTCTCCACAAAAACAAACATCTTGCAATGATCTCCATCTATTTCATGTTAAATTGAGATCAATGGCTATTAGAATCTAGCTGTTGGAATCCTTCAAGCTAAGTTTCTAATTCCTCTTATTGAGAATGGCAATTCATTCTTAAGGAACATCAAAAATTGAATTGATTGAGACTATTGACTATTAGATGGACCATACATAGTGAATTTCCTTGAGCTTGAGGCCATATCCACCTAAATAATTGCAACATAGTCTTCAGATCCTCATTGGAATTCACGGGTGGCCATAGACAAGTTGTAAGCGTCATACAGATGTTGGTAGGTTGTCTCTTATTTCATGAAGGCAATACAATTGGTTGTTGGGTGATTCCTTGGTTGTGCTGAGTTGTGAACTAAGTGGAAATTCTAATGGATGGAAACTGTCAACTATATCACCATTCCTCATTCCAATATCTTTGATTTGTTGTGGTTCAATTCGTTGGGTTGCTTGTGGTTCAATACCTTGACATTATTTGGAATTGTCTCATTTCCCCATTCTCGTATAAAACCCATGTTGTGAGCAACATTAGCGATTGGCCACTACAATTCAAGAGCAAGCACATATTTATATTCCCATTATCTTGTGGATGAGTCAAGGATCCATTAAAAGTCACTACACAAAGCAGAGTAATCATTACATCGATTGTTAGAGCATACACCTACCAATTGCATATTGCACACTTGGAGAACAAGCTATACAGAGACATGAAAGGTGTCGTGGTTGGACAATGATGACATCTAAGCAAAGGTTGGATGTAGTCATGTAAATTCAGAGAGAGAATTGCTTAGTAATTATCTTAACACTACAAAAACAACAAACAAAAACAAACATTGAAACCGTAAAGCACAATAAGTCTTTGTGTATATACCTAAAGATAAGCAAGAAAGAAACCAACTCAAAATCCTTATTATTATTGACATTGTTATCTAGTTGATTGGGTACATGTTACACCGAAAAACAAAGCATATAATCAATTAAAAAATGTACATTTTTATCAAAATATATTTACAATTATAAAATCCCAAACCCAAGTATATAATTGAGAAGCTATAAAAACTTTTATAATTTAATATATATAATTAACCCAAAGGACAAGATGCCATCCCCACTATCATGACTTGGGAATCTAAATACAATACATAGAATCATAGAAAGATTGCAACCACGTTAAGTTTTGTTCACTCGTAATAATGAAATTATGGGATGCCGAGTCATGAGCCACATCGAGAACGTGCAAATAGACAATCCAAAAAACAAACAGTTGGTATGTTAATAATAAAATGGTTTTGTGCACTGATCAAATTATGGGATGTCGAGTCATCATACACGGGGCGCATATGCACATACACCAACCAACCGTGAGGATCGTACGCGCGCGCATATATATATATATATATATATATATATATATATATATATATATATATATATTATTTATATATTAGTTTAATAATTGTGTTTGAATTCTAAAATTTTATAACATAATGTAATTGTATTTAAATTCTATAATTTTGTAATGAAATGTGAGTGTGACGTGTAAATTTGTTTTCCATCTAAAATGTAAATTTTAAAATAATAATTTATATATTAAAAAACATAATATAATTGTATTTAAATTCTAAAATTTTGTAATGGAATGTGAGTGTGACGTGTAATTTTGTTTTCCATCTAAAATGTAAATTTTAAAATAAAATATTATATTTAAAAAAATAGAATTATTTAATTTAATTTGTATATATAATTTTTTTACTATAAAATATTGATTTTTTTTATTTTTATTTAATTATTTATTAATATTTTCTCTTATAGTTTTAATGGTTAGTTATCTTTTCATCTTTCATTAACCTTCCAAGTTGGATTTAGTGTGATCAAGGGGCTTTAAAGTTTTGGATTTCAATGTATATGTTACTAGATAATCAAAATATTAACACTATACATATTAAAAGAACCTTTCACACAATTCACCTTCATTAACCTTCCAAGTTGGATTTAGTGTGATCAAGGGGCTTTAAAGTTTTGAATTTCAATGTATATGTTACTAGATAATCAAAATATTAACACTATACATATTCAAAGAACCTTTCACACAATTCACCTTAACTTTGGGTTTCAAAGTTTTGGATTTCAATGTACATATTATTCACAATGATAATCAAAATATCAACACCATACATATCAAAAGAACCTTCCACACAATTCACCTTAACTTTGGAACAAGTAACCTTGGGATCTTTCACTAAGAATAAGAAGGTCGCCTCTTCGAAAAGAAAAAAAATAAACCTTCCCTCTACTAAACCATCACCCAACACAATTTGTCCACTCCTTACCCTCTTTTTTTAAACCACCATGAATCGAAGTCCCTTCCTCCATGAAACTTGTTGTGGCATCCTCCTTCCCATCCAATAGGAAACGTACTTTCCTTTTAGATCCCAATGGATTCAACCTTGAAACATCCATTCTCCTAATAGCATAGTGAGCACTTCCTTCCCCAGTTTGGAATTCTTGAACTTCTATAGACTTACATCATTGAAGGCACATTCTCTTGGACGATGATTTCTCAAGGAAGTCTTAGAACATGTCTATGTGAGCACAACAAAATCAACAATGAAATGATAACTTTCCTTTTAGATCCCAATGGATTCAACCTTGAAACATCCATTCTCCTAATAGCATAGTGAGCACTTCCTTCCCCAGTTTGGAATTCTTGAACTTCTATAGACTTACATCATTGAAGGCACATTCTCTTGGACCGTGATTTCTCAAGGAAGTCTTAGAACATGTCTATGTGAGCACAACAAAATCAACAATGAAAGGATAACTTTTCACAGTCCACCATCTAGCTCCAAACATGATCTCCCAATTTAAAATTTCTCTCTTCTAGGAAGCCCCCTGATGACAAGGTTTATACTAGGAGCCACACAACCATCTAGTGGAAAGATAAGATCTTATCACCTACATATCTCATAAATTCTGGATCCCAAAAATGAAGGAACAAACCAAGAAGGTGAACCCATAATAATAACTTCCTTCAAAACTCAATTTGAGTCAAAGGGAGCAAATCAAGCGTCAATAACTTCTCCTTCGTAGTGCTATAGATCAATGTTGGTTCTAATGGACGATAACCTAATCATCATCAAAGAAAATTACATAACAAAGACAAATTATCAAAGTTAGTTTAATTTTATAGAGCATTAAGGGTAAAGTAGAGAGAGAGGTTCTTCCTAGACAAAAGGTTAAATTGCAACTAGGGGTGGTATTTGGTCTCATGTATGAAAGTAAGGCTAGATGCTACTAGAAAGCACATGGGACATTGGCTTTCTTATGGATATTATTTAGGGTGAAACATCTTTTGGTTTGAGTAAAACCTAGAACTATTTTTGATTAGCTGAAAGTTCATCTTTCTTGGATAAGAAAACAATTTAACTCTGATATGGCAAGAGTGAAAATTTACCCCTTATGAACCATTAACGAGTCATTTCAGAAAAATATACTCTCTACCAGTCTACAACTAAAATATGAAAAATATTTTCACTCTTAAATTATAAAAAATATTCTCACTTAAAAAAGAAGAGAAATAAAAGTAAAAGAGATGAGGGTTTAGCTGGGATGGTTGCCAAGAATTGAGTTCAATTTTTGTTAGTAAATCATATGATGAAATCATAATAATTGCTTTCAAAACTATATGTATCGAAAAGTTTCCTTTTTAAGGAGCAAGGAACTATTATTTACATGTGCAAAGAAGGTAAAATTGATGAGATTTTATAACTAGATGGTTTAATTATAATTTAGACTGTCGAGCACTTCGACGAGAAAAGACAAGTATATATATATAATGTTAAATACAGAAGGACCAACGTTTCACGTAAAACAAGGTCCACGGTTCGCGATAACTGAGGCTTGCAGGTTACCTGTCCGGATTCTGGGCCCTCGGCAGCTGCACTACTCCCTCTCAAAGAAAAATGAAAGAGGGATGTCCTAGAGTCGACTTCAATCTACTCAAGATTTTATATTCAATCAAGAAGCCAAACCTCGAAACCGGATATATTAATAACACAGCGAACAGATCGAAGGCTCACAGTTCAGGCATTGAGCTATGGCAGAAAATGAAAACGAATATGAAGGCATTGAGTCTCGAGGATTAATCACCATGGATGGCTCGGTCGATCTCAAAGGCAGGCCTGTTCTCAGGTCCAAAACGGGAAGATGGAAAGCTTGTTCCTTCCTCATTGGTGAGATGCAATGCTTGTTTTCTCCTGTACTCAACGACTAGTAATAGTTTATATTGTTATGTTTTGTTTATGTTAATACGGCAGAGGTTGATGTTTAACTACAGGCTATGAGATCTTCGAAAGGATGGCTTTCTATGGTATTGTCTCCAATTTGGTGATTTACTTAACGACTAAACTCCATGAGAACACTGTGAATTCCTCAAGGAGTGTCAATAATTGGTCAGGTGCAATTTGGATCACCCCAATCCTCGGCGCATATATTGCAGATACTCACTGGGGACGCTATTGGACATTTACAGTGTTTTCATGTATTTATATACTGGTGCGCATCTCATTTCTGTTCTTATTTTTTCACTATTTTTTTGGTTTGTATGATGCTTTTTGTTTGGAAACATGTCAACTAATTTCCTCATGTCTTTCATGCAATTTATTTATAAATTGTTCGTGTAACTATGTGATCTATTCATGATCAATCTGTGTAACTGAGTGATAGATGTTATATATATAGTACACCCATAGAGGTAGAGTACCATAGAGGTAGAGTACAATGCGAGCTAGGACCAGCCAGTGTGTGAGGAGAGGATGATTGTATGCCTAAAAAGGCTATTGTAGTTCTCCCTTGAATAAGAATAAGATTGATAATCATTATCCATGTTTTTTTCCAGATTTAGATTTCCACATAATCACTGTGTCAAGTGTATGAATGATATGCTTGATTTAATGCTTGTTTCATCTTGCTGTTTTGCTTGGGCTGCCAAACACTTCCAACAATGTCCTTTGAAGAAAATTATCTTCTCATGGGCTGTGGAGCATTGATGTTTTCAGACCATGGTATTAAAAGATGTCAATCTTTCCTATTCCAGTTTTATATTTGTGTTTACTGCAGGCATTTTATGGGGTCCAAACTAATTAGTCTCGATCATTTGGATACATGAAAAAACATTTCTGTGTCATAGAAACAAACAATCTAGATATTCTCATAAAATTTCATAAAAAAAGTGGCCTATTTACTGTGCTGTTATGTAATCTCAGCAAAGACCTATTTGATGCAGGGGATGATAATTTTAACATTAGCCGTCTCACTACCATCTCTGAGACCACCAGACTGCAAACCGGACACCAACGTATGTGAGAAAGCTTCCAAGCTTCAGATTGGGGTTTTCTACCTTGCCTTGTACGTCCTTGCTCTGGGCAATGGCGGTACAAAGCCCAACATCTCCACCATGGGTGGAGATCAGTTCGATGAATTTGATCCCAAGGAGAAGCATCAGAAGGCCTCCTTCTTCAATTGGTGGCTGTTTACTGCGTTTATAGGGATCTTCATTGGACAGACTTTTCTGATATATATTCAGGAAAACGTTGGATTCAGTTTGGGTTATGGGATTCCATTGGTGGGATTGATCATATCTTCTGTAATATTCTCTATAGGCACTCCATTTTACAGACACAAGGTTCAGAAAGGGAATCCATTCGGTCGTATGGCGCAGGTAATTGTTGCAGCAGCTCGTAAATGGAGAGTTAATATGCCTTTCGATTCCACTAAACTTCATGAAGTGGACCCCAAAGCGTATGTTGCTCGGGGAAGATTCCCCATTGCTCACACTCCGAATTTGAGGTGAGTTTAAATTTCGTTTACGTTTATGCGTTTATCGATTCTTAAAAATATAGCAAACGATTCTTGGAACCAAGCATTCCAAGAATCCAAACATGAACATAGAAACTAAGTTTTAATTCAGAGATGAACTGCAAGGCAATAACAAAGTTTTCTTTTTGTATTTTCAGATTTCTGGATAAAGCAGCAACAAACGACGGCTCAACCAGTCCATGGGAGTGGAAGCTGTGTTCGGTAACCCAAGTAGAAGAAACGAAACTGATGATAAAAATGCTACCGATTTGGGTTGCCATGTTCATGCCAAGCGCCGTGATAGCCCAAGTAAACACACTGTTCGTAAATCAGGGAACGAAACTGAACAGGCATATGGGTCCTCACTTTGAAATCCCTGCTGGCAGCGTCACATCATTCGTCACGATGTCATTGCTGGTATTTCTTGTTGTTTACGACAGAATCCTAGTGAGGATTTTCAGAAGATTCACGGGCAATCCCAGAGGCATAACAATCTTACAGAGGATGGGTATTGGGCTGGCCATCCACATTCTAGTGATGGTAGTGGCCACCATTACCGAAATCAAGCGAATCGGAGTTGTGAAAGCACACGGGCTTCAAGGCAACCCGAGAGCAGTAGCTCCCCTCACTGTTTTTATCTTGCTTCCTCAGTATGTGCTTCTGGGCATAGCAGAAGCCTTCCTTGAAGTGGGAAAATTAGAATTCTTTTATGATCAGGCACCCGAAAGCATGCAGAGCATAGGAACTGCATTGGTTGCAAGTACTACAGGGATTGGGAATTTTCTCAGTAGTTTTCTTCTAACTGTTACGACTAAGATCACTGGACGAAAGGGCCACACCAATTGGGTTTCGAACAATCTGAATGCATCTCGTCTTTACTACTATTATGCCTTGTTAGCTGTTCTTAACGTTTTAAATCTTATTTTCTTCCTCGTTGTCTCTCGGTCTTATGTTTACAAGAGAGAAACCAATGAAGCATTCGTCCATCACAGTCATGGCCATGTAGGTGCAGTAACGGTGGAATCTCTTGCTCTGCCTCTGAATCTCAAAGCCGGTACATATGAAAACGAGCAACAGACTATGGAGACGCTGATGCTGACCAGTCAACGGAAATAGATACGCTCAGCCGCTCATCTGTCCTGTATCTATTTTTGTACATATATTTCAATAACAAAAAAACAGCGGCCTGCCTGGACTCCTCATCCTAAGTTAAAAAGTTGAATAATCTCAATTTTTTGAGAAATTCTTTCTCAGTTTAATAAGTTTAATGTCAAATTTTTGAGAAATTCTTTCTCAATTTAATAGAGTTTTTATTTTATTTTGATTGTATTTGTTTATGAAATTTTGTTCTTAATAATTTTAACCAATTAAAAAAAATTAAATCATTATAATTTTAAAATAAAAATAAATTTAAAATTACATTTATTCACCAGTTTTAAAATAAAAATTTGAAAAAATCATTTTTATTTTAAATAAAAAATAAATTTATTTATTTATAAAGTCAATTAAAAATAAAAATATGAAAAACACTCCATATAATTTTGACTTTATAACATTTTTGAGTTTCTAAATTTAAATGTACTTATCATCAAATTAATCATCAGTCTTGTGCATCGCAATGTATTTTAAATACTCGCCTTTGGAATGCTTTATGATAGAGTAATATTTGTGTTTTTTTTTTTTGTGAGCTGGGTATGTTGTGTAATTTTTAGAAAATAGATATAAGAAAGGTTGATTATGTATTTTAATATATATTCATATTTTATGATTTTAAATTTGTTTTAATTATGAATTTATTAAATTTTAAAAGGATGAAAAAATACAACATTTTGTAGAGTAAAAATTTAAGGAAATGTTTACAGGTTTTGATGTGTTTAGATAGTTTTGAATAAGTTTCATCTACATAAAAGCTATGTTTTTAATTAAAAAAATTATATAAAATAAAAAATTACATTATTCAAATTAATATTATAAAGAAAGTTTAACATTCATGATATGAACATAGTACAAATAAAATCAAGAAAACTACAAAATATTTAGATGATTAAGAAGTTGAATAGTATAATGTAATATTGTATAATAAATGTGAATCACAAGGAAAAAAAATATAGTACAAATAAAATCAAGAAAATTACAAAATATTTAGATGATTAAGAAGTTGAATAGTATAATGTAATATTGTATAATAAATGTGAATCACAAGGAAAAAAAAATAAGA
>JZKD02S0843395.1:72561-82839 GCA_000966675.3 Picea glauca | reverse complement strand
ATCTGTCTTTGACAAACGCTCATGCATAAACATAACTATATCATTATTTCATTCTCGTGTAAAACAACGTTCATTTAAAATGGTAGTTTCCGTTATTCAAAGTTCGATTAAGAGTGGTTAAAATGGTTATTCAAATTGCAATTCAATTTTGAATATGTGAATAGATTTAAAGCTCCAAATTAAGCAAAAGATTACATTTTACAATATCTGAAATCACAATTTTACATTCAATTGAAAATTTCTACCAAATTTTTAATCCGATTATTGAAAAAGCCGCCGAAAAAACGAGCGGTTTGACTGCCGTTTTCCCTCAGTCTGTCGAGGCAAATCCGAAGAACAGTTTGTTTGTGTCAAATCAACTTAGAGCCAATTTTGAACGTAGACTATTCTGTTCCTGCAGGGAGTTACGGTTTAACCTAGCCGACCAAGCAGTCAAGACAATGGAATTATTTTATGCAAACTATTAATGATAGCACTTTATGGGAACTGTAATAATGTATTTTTTTCCCGCTTCTCAAGACAATGGAGATGGGGCTCAAAATAGAGGAGGCACTATGATAAATCGTGAAAATATACGGACTCTACATTGTATATAATATAGTATAATGTTGTCTAATTTTTTAATAAAAATGAAAAAATTAAAAAAATTGGTGAATATATATATTTTTTAAATTTATGTGGTTAGTTAAGGTAATAATGTTACTTAGAAAAAATTATATTAAATATTATATATATATAAATAAACAAGTCTAAGTCTAGTAAGGTTGAATTGGTTTATCTGATATTAAAAGGATGAATGATTATTTGTGAGAATTTTGTTTCTGTGTGGGAAAAGCATTATGAGAGCTTTTTCAAGATCATCATAGTTTTGTTGACTTAAGAGATTAGGAATGTTGGTACTGTGATAAATATTTTGAAAATGAGATCGAATCTAGGTTGGACAATCTAAGAGAAAGTGTTTTTCATCTTCAACCTTCTTAGTGTCACAAATGTGACACTCTTTCATCCCATGGAGTTTTAGGAATTGACCAAAGTCGGGTTTCAATATGGAGCTCCTGAGAATTTGTTCTTATCTTAACAATACTTATTTTTTTCTTTACACTTGTCAAAACAAATAGATAATTTTGATCTTCTAGATTAGGGTTGATTACATCCTTATAATACCTTTTTTTTTTTTTTTCCTCTAACTCTTTATCACACCACATTTTCTACTTAAATTTTGATTTGATGATATTTTTAATAATATCTTTATTCTGCAAAATGGTGTCTTCCATAATTCCCCAATAGTTTAGCCAAGACTGGGCATCTTTATGCCATCCTTGCCTGAGACGATGGTGGTTACAACTCGATTTTGAAGCAATTATAGGAAGCCTCTCGTCTTCCATGTTGTTTAACTTGTTCTTATACATTAGGTATCTAGTCATAGCCGTGCTCTCAATGGGGGAGAGGCTTGTTTCCAAGAGGAGGATGAGATAGGGCGTATTTCCTTTAATTATGAGATTATAGGTTATAAAATTCGTTTGTATTTGCTCTATCTTTCTCCAGGACTCACGAGAGATACTACAACCCCAGACTTCACATCCATAAAGAATAACAGGTGTAACGAGAATCTAAAAAATGAGTTTCTTATTATCCCAAATCCAAAGATCGACTGAATTCCAATTGTTTTCAAGCCCATAATAAGCTTTCCATCCCCCAATAATCCTTTTCTCAATGCTATAATTCCAGTTGAGCTTGTAGTGAATATCAAATTCCAAGATATTTGTATGAAGTCACTTCCTCCAAGTTGTTGTTGTCATATATGAAGGTATCATAAGTGATTTTACTGGATTTAATAATCACGACCTTGGTCTTATCAGTATTAACAATCATACCCATGTTGGAGCAAAAATCCTTGAGGATTGTTAGTTGGTTTTCAAGATCATGGAGACTCCTTGCCATAAGAACGATATCATCAGCATAAAGAAGAAGATTGATAACTATGCCAGTGAGAGTAGGGCCGAAACAACCTGTTTTTTTCAAACAATCTTGTAACTTGTCAATGTATATGCCAAAAAGGGTAGGGGACAAGGGACAAACTTGGTTGACTCCAATATTGCAGTCAATTTATTTTGACCAACCCTCTGTGTTTTTAAACTTAGCAATAACGTTCTCATACATCCTTATTGCAGTAGCCCTCAACTCGAGAGACACTTTTATCTCTTCCAACCTATTCCAATGGTTTTTCCTAGGAACCATGTCAAAAGTTTTTCTAAAGTCAACAAAACAATAGAAAATATTGGTTTTAGTATTGCGGAACACCTCTGCAATGATGCTAAAGGTAGCAAGATGGTCCATAGTTGAATGATACCTCTTAAACCTAGCCTGACCTTTAGCTCTTTATCGTGACTTTCTAGCCAAAGGCTAATCTTATTTTCCAAAATAATTCCATAAAGCTTGGCTAAAATCGGGCTAATCATAATGCTCCTATAATTAGAGGGAATGTTTATGTCCCCATTTTTAAAAATAGGAACAATGGGGCTTTGCGTCTAGGGTTTAGGGAATCCCTACTTGACTGCTAAATTGAAGAGCTTGTGTATGTGATGGATAAGGATAGACCCTCCGATTTTAAAAATTTCATCTTGGTAGCCTTCAACGTCCTTAGCTTTCCCATTTGCAAGCCGCTTAACCCTGAACTCTATGTCATCTAAAGAAAAAATCACATCCTCTGTAGGGACAATAGGAATGGTGTTCATGGCATTAGGGAACTCGTAAAGATTTTTAAGGTAGGAATTCCAGTCCCTTAAGGGAATCATATTATGTTCTTTAGTATTGCAGTTTAGAATTTGGCTCTAGAACTTCTTAGGATCCAACTTAGATAGTTGTGAAAGCTTCTCTGGCCTTTTGTTGATATAATACCTTTTTTTCCTTTTAATTAGGGATTTGTACGTATTGATCTTATCGAGTTTTAGGGATTCATTAGAAGCATCCCTAATGACTTTGCTAGCAATTTTACATTCTTTATCATACCAAGGGTTGGTCGTTCTATTATTCTTTTTATCAGACACCTCGAAAGAGAACTTGTTAATAGAAGTGGAAAGGGTAGTTATAAAATTATGATATAGTTCTTCAATGTTGTCCTTATAAGTTAAGAGATGTAATTTACTATTTAAATCCTTTAAGAAAAGGTCAACTTTACTTTTGTGAAAGTGGAATTTTCTTTCTTCGCTCCTCTTCATAGAAAAATTTAGAGTTATAAATAAGTGTAAGAAAATTCATTATTATGTTATTTAATTTCAAAATTTAATAAATTAATTAAATAAGTTAGAATGACTTTTACTTTTAAATTAATTAAATTATCATTTATTATTCTAAACTTTTGGTAAGGTAAAATTTTATTTTGATTTATTATTTTTTGAAATTTCAATGATTTTTTTTTTTTTTAAATAAACTAAAATTTATGAATTTTTTTTTTTATGGTTAACATTCCCATTCATCACATGAAATTATACCTTCAAACAAAATTCTTATTAAATTTAGAAAATAATATTAAAAAAAATGACTGAGTTTGTAATTTTTAATTTACTATATACAAAATATTTATTAACATACTCATATCTTATTTTAATATAAATATAAATATAATTATAATGTATCATATCTTTATTCTAATATAATATAAATGTAATGTCATATCATACAAAATATTTATTAACATACTCATATCTTATTTTAATATAAATATAAATATAATTATAATGTATCATATCTTTATTCTAATATAATATAAATGTAATGTCATATCAAATGATATGATGATTAATAAAAATGTTTTTTTTCACAGGAAATTCTGCGCGGGAAACTCACTCGATACTTCCCCACTTCGTGGATGATATGAGGTGCTAAACCGCCACACCAGGGACACAAGGCTCGAATGCGTGACCTCTCCCCATACCGAAAGAGTGTGCACACATCTTACCATTTGTGCGATCCCATAAGGCTATTTTAATAAAAATGTTAAAACCAACCATTATATAATATAAAATCAAAAATTATGGAAGTTTTCCTAATTTACCATTACTCTCATGACTTGGAAAACTAAATTCAATACTTGGCTTTAGATTTCAATTCTAGTATAAGACAAAAATGTAGAATTATAAAAAATATTGCAACCATGTGAAGTTTTGTTCATCTGTAATAATCAAATTGTGGGATGCCGAATCGAGGATGTGCAGAGAGACATCTTAATGATAAAGTGAAAAAGAGGCGTGAGAGGCCCTTTTTCCATATTTCACATGTTGCAAAGAGATTTAGGAGCTCGATCCAGTCTTCAAGCTCGGTTCACCTTTTGACCACCTACGTTTTTCTAATAGGAAAATTTCTCTATTATATTGATAATATAATATATTCTCATTACAGATATATACATTCTCAGCTGAAAATGTAATATTTGTCAAATGAACTTTCGCCATTAGTGGTTTCTCGACCAACATAGGAGGAAAGTTCAAATAAAGAGAAAAAAGTCTGCATACAAGTATATGAGGGATATAACCCCAAGTAAATAAAACAAAATAAAAATAGTGGTATCTTTAGGAAAACTTTGACTAGAAAAAAGTCTAAGAAACTTCGACAAGAAGAAAGTCTTCAAAATTCAGATCAATGAACCCGCTAGGATGGAGAGCATATCTTAGATGAGGGTTAGAAAATGTGGAGGGCCCTCATGGCCATCTAACCAAAGCTTGTAAGTTATAAAGCCCACTTTTTTTTGAGAGCTATCTTGGATAAATGGTCTGCTGTTTTGTTGTGTTCTTGATAGATATGGTTGATGCTGAGATGTTTGAAAGTGGGTAGGAGAAATTAGATTCTGTCCTTCCAAGCCAGAAGGGGATGGCTTGTAGATCACCCCTATTGTTCAACCACTCGATGATTATTCTAGAATCTCCATAAATCTGTAGTGTATTGATGTGGAGTCTGGAAGCCAGGTAGAGAGTAGCCCAGACGCCCAACAATTCTGCCCTGGAATTGGTGCCCAGACTGCAGTTAAAGGTCCATTTGTAAGAAGTATAATTATTGATTTTAATCAATCCTCCAGCACCACTTTGAGTGCCATTGGAAAGTGTTGCACCATCAAACCAACCTGTAGGTGTGTCCCTTAGAACATGAGCCCTCTTTTTGTTCTACGAACTATGATTTCTAGTGTGGGTAGCAGTCTAGGTTTTGAGTAATCCAAGGGATTTGTAGGCTGTAGAGTTAATGGTTGGAATCACATTTTCAAAACTTTTAAAATTTTTATCCAGCCATATAGTCCAACAAAGTAGGGAAGGCAACTATTTTAGGTTGTTCTCCCTGTGAGTCCAAGATTCAAAGCAGTCTGCAAGTGTAGTCCCATCCCAAGATGTTTTAAGATTTAATACAAACGCGATTAAGTCCCAATTTTTTTTGGTGTATGGACACTTGATGAATAGATGATCCATTGTTTCTGCATCAATGCGGCATAAAGAACAGATGTTTGGCCCAATCCAGCCCTTCCGTTACCTACTTACTTAGCCTACATCATGGCATCTAACCTAAGAGATTGGAGTTTTTTTAAATTAATTATAAAAATATTTAATTTCAATTTCAATCTAGTAGCAACTATGTGTTGTATTTTTAAAATTTTTCTTTAAATTGTATCTACTAGCAGCTTTTATGCCCAAGTGTGTATAGGCAAGTAGAAATGTTACACGATTTTTTTTTCAATCCTTTAGTAATGCATGGAGGATTGAAAACATTACATTGATAAATGGTTGAAAATAAAATTGACAATGGAAACATTATCTATTTTTTTCAATTTATTTAGTTTCAAACAATCAACTGACACCGTAAACATTGATGGGTTTTTTTCCTAACATGTTTGGTAATAAAAAATGATGCTGGTTTTTTTCAATCCTCTAGGATGGAGGATTGAAAATTATTGACCAATTCATCATTGGAAACTAGCACCTGTAAAACACTTCAACACACATGTTACTAAGTGGAGATGGAATGAATAAAATTATTGACCAATTCATCATTGGAAGCTAGCACCTGTAAAACACTTCAACACACATGGTACTAAGTGGAGATGGAATGAATACTTGAAATAAAACTACCCCACTAATGACCATTAGTTAAACATGAGGCAAACCCAACACTCTACTTGTTTATCACCATTGTTCACATGAAATGACAATTGGGTAGGCAAAGAAATGACAAGTATAATATATTGTAGCCATTGAAACAACAATAATAAAGACATTGAACGAGACACACTAACTTAGACACACCAACTAAGACATTGGAAATGCAAGTTGTCTTTGCACGAATTAGCAACTGACGCTCATCTTAAAGGAAGAAGGAAACATCAATTTTGTTTCATCTCCTTACTCCTTCCCTATGCATAGGTAGGCTAGTCAATTTGGGCTTGCAAGGTGTCTTACAAAAGTGAAGTGGTGACCACATATACCTCTCCCCACTTGACAATTTTCTCAATTTCTTTTACCAAGTGCTCCATTGTAGTTTTGTTTCCTCCACCTTGTTGTTTTCCTTTGTCTTGCTCTTCTTGTTCTGCATGGTGTTTGTCTTGTGTTTTGTTTAGTGTTTGGTGTTATTACCTTGTGGCTTGTCTTGGAAACCCCATATTTTTGGTAGGTATAAGGATGATGGATTGTAAATATTGCATGCCACTTGTCTCATGGAAGTGGGAAACACCAAATTCATTCAAGGTTACTTGACTTGTTTCTTGTGCATGGGCATGCTTCTCAATTTGGTCTTGAAAGTCGTCTAAAAAATGTCAAGTGGTGATTGTGACCTCTCATTATTTGTCAATTTTGTTGTATTTTTACCAAGCATTCCCTTATGGTTTCATTGTTTCAATATCATTGTTCACCTATGCCTTCCTCTTCTTGTTTTGCATGGCATTTGCTTGGTGTTCCATTTAATGTTTGGTGTTCTTTCCGTGTGGCTTGTCTTGGAAATTGCATATTTTTGGTAGGTACAAGGATGGAGGCTTGTAAATACTCCATGACACTCATCTCATGGAAGTGGTAAACCATAAACTCATTCAAAGTTTCTTGACTTCTTCCTTGTGCATGGGAGGGCTTGCAAGTGGTCTAAAAAATGCTTAGTGGTGACCACTTAGACCCCTCTCCACTTGACAATTTCATTGTCTTTTTACCTAAAGCTTAACCCTATGGACCTTAATCACTATAACACTTAACATTTAAAACTTTATTTGGTAACACACATGTTAGTTTTGATTTATTATATGATAATTGTATCCAATTCAACTTGTTATTTGATGTAGATCGTTCTCTAGAGCAAGGGTCTTCTCTTTGTGAGAGACAGAGCTCTAGACATTATTGAGCTCCTACTCCTAGATAGCCTAGAGTTACGCCTTGTCAAAATCACAAGAGGACACATATGCATTGCAAATAATTTTGTTTGATTGATTTAAAGATATAAGTGAATTATTACTGCCATGAATAATATTTATTTTTACTTTCACAAGGAACCCACCATCTAGCCGTGATGTGACATCATGTTGGAACAACATGCTATTTAGGTTTATCACACCTTTGGATCTTCTAGATATAATCAGTTGATGGTTGATAATTGACTAGGAGAGTCAACTGAGTGGTCGACTATGTATTTGACTAGTTGGTCGGGTCAACTAGAACTGTCGACTGGTGGATAGAACAAGGAAGATTTCAAGTATTATATTAGGCACCCTTGTTGTTGTATACAGACCTAATCTTCCTCACTTAAAGGGGATTAGTTACATCTTGGTTCTATAAAAGAATGGCCCTATGGTTCAATCTAACATATGGATGTAAAACAATGAATAATGCATTTTGATGTCTTCTTCATGGGTTGTGTAACATGTTATTCTAGCTTATGCTTAAGTACTATAACAATGTCTCTCAACACCACCTCTTCTTGGAATCATGATCTCTCTGATATACCTAATTCCTTTTTCTTCAACATGGTATCAAAGCTATTGGTTTGACAACATATCTTGTTGTCTATGAGTCTTTTGGAGGCTGTCGTTTAGACACACTCTTATTGAGTTGGATTAGGGTTTTGACGTGCAAACTATATATCATGGATTATATATGTATATCAACATCATGTGTTCCAAGGTAGAGTATGTGATTTTGAATGGCCATAATTATCGAATATGGGCACAATATATGGATACTCGTTTGAAGAATAAGGTGCTTTGGCAATTTACAAAGACCATGATCCGAAATCTGAATGATGAACAACATGTTGATGGGTCCAAATGGCCTTTCAAGTAGGTAAGGGAGAACGCTTGATGGCAAGTCCCAATCAGACCTACTCTCATTTGGAGTACTGTTTCCAACCACTATGTGGGCTTGGTTGCCACTATGAATTAAAACAAGAAAAAGGGAAAGACAATGAACTGTCCCCCACATAACTCATATCAATTCTAAATCTACTCTAAAACAAAAGTAGACTAATATAATCTAACTACTAATTCTAACATATCCTCCACAGGAGAAAATATAATTAAATTAATATAATCTGAGATAACATCATTGATATTAGAATAGTTCATGTCCATCGATAATTTATTAATTTTTTTTTGTAGAACTGATGACAAATAGTCGCAGATAAAATCTATATCATCATCATTGTATTCACCAGAAATCATAACAACATAAGTATTCCAAATACTAAACATAGAAATAGTTCATATGACAAGGACTCAGAAAAACGTAAATTAAAAACACATCAGTAGTGTAGTCCCAAACACATTTGGTACCAGTTATGATCTCGAAATACTTTCTTCTCTTAATTTCTAAGATAATAGTATCACCATCAAACGATGGGAAAAATTCCATTATTACATCATGTGGTCTTCCTTTTATACAACAAGGAAGACTTTTCATCTTCTGTAACAACCAACAATTACATCTCTTCACTTGGTTATTTTCATCTCGAATTCCCATTACATTTTCGTAAATGAATATATAAGTTCTATAAATAGAAGTTAAAGAGACTCATGTAGCTTAATCTCATTCTATATGTTGTTCATGAGTGATATTTATTAAAAATATCATTAACTCTACTCGTTTGTATCATCTTCCGCTCTTCTAATTTTTCTGAGCATTTTTTGGTATCAGTTTGGTGAACAAGATCATCCCATCTTCTTCTTATCTTCTTCAAATTTCCATCATGATCTTGTAGGTCTGATTTCGACTCTTGGAACTCCAGTTATGACTGCTTGAACATTGGACAACCCATTTTTAATTAAATTTAGACCTCTTCCGTTCTTTGAATTTATTTGCATTTATTCCATCAACCTATTAATACTAGCCATTCCATCACGTTCTTCTCTCTACTATCTTTCTGGCAAGCTATCTTGGGCCTGGTTTCGTATTCAAGAGCTCAAGATATGTCCATCTGAACAATGCACAGTTCATTTTACATTAAATTCATGATCCTCTGTTCTTTGAATTTTCTGGGATTTTTCGCCATCGTTCTAGATTGGATTTCTCCTCCAATGCATTCTCCTACTCGATACCTTTCCAATGAGGTATCCTGGGCCTCATTTGGACTCATGTAGCTCAAGACACGATAATTTTAATTCAATGCTTAGTAGCCCTTGATCTGCTAGTGGGGGAGTCTGAATCATCAATCTTCAACCCTAAAAGAAATATCCCACATGCATCAGGTAGTTCAATATTGAATGGTTAATAGCCTGCACGGGTGTAGAAGGATTGGCAAGTGCCATGTAAATGGAAGGAAATTTGTAAAATGAAGACTCATGTTCGATTCTCACTCAGATTTACTCGTGCGCCATTCTTGCGGGCTGGGTGGTTGCACCTGGGGTTATAGTGGCAGCCGACGGGGATCGACCCCATGTCACGCACGTACAAGAACCGCCAGTTGCCGATTCCCCCAGTACAAAAAAAAATAAAAATATTGAATGGTTAATATTGTTTTCCCCCCCTTACTTGGTTTGCGTAAAAAACTAGAGGGGGCATATGACCTAGGGTTCGTGTAGAAATTTTGGCCAATAACCATAATAAAAATAGGAAAATAATAAATAAATGAAATAAAATAAAAATAAAATAATAATACAATCCTAAAGTCCCACCCTTGAAATATTATTAAAATAATCCATTGATGGACAATAAGTGTTGGTAAAATTGACGTTTACTGATGTGAATTTCAAGAGGGTGAATTTCAAAAGGCACGAGTCTGATGAGGTGATTCTGTGATCTGGATTATTTTCGGCACGAAATGAGAGCA
>JZKD02S0843384.1:0-14322 GCA_000966675.3 Picea glauca | reverse complement strand
ATGACAACAACCAATCTTCCAACAATATCCCCCTTTTTCATTGATGGCAACACTCATGCTCCCCCTATCATCATGATCCCAATTTCTCTCCCCCTTTGACATCAATGGCAAAGGGCATGGATTCTCCCCCTGAGTTTAATGGAAAAAGGTAACCTTCTTCTTTGGGGTTGTTTCCCCCTAAACATGTGGCACTCAATAATACTTCATCTTTATTTTTGGTATTTGGGAATTTTTCTTCCTTGGAATCCTTTTGTGTGGCTTATGTCTTCTCTCTCTTCTTCATGTCTAGGATGTATATGTTGTTTGGTCTTCTTGATGCAGTTGCAACCAATCTTCCTGAGTTATTTTCTCTGATTTTACATTTTCAGTAGTCGAACGTAAGAGTGTATCCTTGATCACACATTTTACTAAAACTGAGCAGATTATGATTCAGGTCTTCAACCAATAGAACATTCTTTGCTTTTACATTTTTTCTTCCAAGCTCTACTACACCTTCTCCAAGTATTTTGGCAGATGAGTCATCTCCAAATGCAANATTAGTGTAAGATCCAAGCAGTCATCAGAAATGGAAGGAACCTAATGCATATATAAGAAGGTTATAACAATCAAATATGACACATACCATGATACCTTGGACCAATTACCTCATGGAGCAAGAGTCCTCTCTGATGCAAGGCTAGGCCGATGGTGATGGAAAATGCTACTACTGATAGGACAAATCTGATGAAGAAGAAGAAAGATGGGCCCTCCAGGGCCATGCTCAAGTCAACCCTGCTCTAGGTACTCCATGTCTAGGACCATGTGGGCCTCCAGACATGATCTCCTAGTTATCCATAGATATCGGGGATAACATCTAGCTCCAACTCGTGGACATGTGCTAACTGTAGAATGCATGAGAATCTCAGCAATATCTGGCGTAGACCTGGGACCTGTTCACACTTGACAAGAAAGAATCAGTGACAAAAGGTGGGGTGGTATTTCCACCCCGCAAAGCAATAGCATGTGCATATAAGGAAATCATAAATGCAGATGGAAAATGAAACTCTTACCTGTACTTACCTGCTGGCTGTATGTTGGTGTAATCAAACAACCAATGAAGCCAATTCAACAACGCTCGTTGATACCTGCCTTTGTGCTTCATCATAAACCGAAACAGTGATACATCAAGCACAAAAATGTCATGAGTTAGAATATACATCATATCATCGGAAAAGTCAGAATCTAACTCATGGAGGCGGGTGGGAGGGGTAAAATCTCGCCAAGTCCATCTCTGAGAAAATCACTCAATCCTATCCGAGAAATGGTCATGAAAAATACTAGGTTCAAAAAATGGACTCAAAGGGCCTGTAGACTGGTTACCTAGGACATTGTCACACTCCAAGGAAAGAAATGACAAAAGTTTAGTAGATGACTGGAAAATTACCAAGGGAAGGTTAAAAAACTGAATTGATCTAGCATTACCTAACCAACCCTTGAAATCTAGGGTTTGCCCAAGAGGAAACTCAACATAAAAAGGTATTTCCCAACTACACCCTGAATGGAAAAGCAAGGCACAATAATAACAGGTGGTTGGGGTAAAAAATCATGAGAAACCTTCTTGAGGCAAACAACATCCTTACTTGTATTAAAATCTGAGCACAGTGGTGTTTGGAAATCATCTTCATGAAAAAAATCCAAGTGATCAGTAGGGTACTCATCAAACATATCAAGGTAANGACTATATCCCATTATTTTATTAGTTTATTGGGTGTTGGGTAGGGGTCAAGATTGTTAAACCCATCTACAAGTCTTTGGAGAAATCAATTAAACTCTTTATTATGAATTGTCTATGCTAGGTTTCTATTTCTTTTTCCAAAGGATAAGAAGACAATGTATGTTTTTCAGATGTCTTAATCTTTCAACTTGGGGTTTTTTTAGTCATTCGGTTATTTCACAAAGTTTTACCATCATTTTTTCCATAGAAAACAAATTATTTAAATGGCATACCTACACTGTCTAGATTATAGGCATGAATTATTTGCAAGCCTAAAATCATGATTGCAATATCCTTATGATTATGGGCATGAATTATTTGCAAGCCTAAAATCATGATTGAAATATCCTTATCATATTAAGACTCCGTTTCCTCTTAGTTCTACCTTAGTGTATGGTAATTTACAAGTGGAAACATAACAATGAAGTACCTTCATCTCCCTATCTATAGAGAGGGATTGAGCTTGACATTTGTCTTTGCAGAGAGGTATTGATTTTGATATTTAGAATGATAAATGGAGGGGTTCAGAGAGGGATTGGATACAATTGTGACTAAGAATCAACCTTGAATCTAGTAGGAAAGCCTCAAACCTAGACAATGCAACCAAAGACACTACTCCAAGGTTTATGCGCAAACCCACCCAAGAGTCATGAGGTGTATCTATGACTCCAGGGAAAAGATAAGTGTGTCTTATTCACGAGGAGTGCCTATAACTCTAGTTAAAAGACAAGTGTGTGGAGAAATAGAAGTTAATAGGGGTGAATTAATGGTGAGAGGTGGAGTTCATTTGATGAAACAAATAAGGCAAAGTTAGCAGAGTTAGGAAATGTAAAATAAGTAATGAAATTGGGTTTGAAATAATGCATTTCATTTTTTCAAGAATTTATTTGGTAGTGTTGAAAAACACCATTGTTAGAATTATCGATGGGTCTTCATCTACCTATGATTCTTTGGATAACATAGGCAGACATAAGGACAATAATGTTAGATTCCTAGATTAAAGAAATTGTATTAATCTATAAATGCATTGAAAAATAACAAAAAACCTATGTACCTCAAAATAAAACACAAGATTGAACATGTCATTTTGCTTCACCTGTATACTTACATATGGTCATTCAATTAGACTTTTGTGGTGTTCCTTTCTATTTGAAATAGAATATTTAGAGAAAAAAAATGGAATATAGTTGTGAAAAGAAAATAAATATAGTAAGGTAGATGGAAATATAGTCGTTGAAATCAAATAAACAAAACCTTAATTGGAAAATAACAAAAGTAAACAAACTTTTATTGACATTTAGAACTGGATGCAATGTTCACTTGCCTCTTATTTACGTGGAAACTTCCAACATGCGTAGAGCTCCATGTTATGAGAAATCTTACCCTGCAAACAAGCTAAGCTCCCTATCTTTGGTCCAAATATAGACATGAACAAGTGGTTACTACTTTCCCTATAGATCTAACTTAATCAATCAAGAAAGAGAGAAGAAGAATGTGGCGTACCTTATTGCGATGTCTATCCTCGTTGCTACAATCCATGGGCTTGATCTCCAAGATCATCAATGCAACTGACGCCCTGCAAAGAATAAAAAAGGAAATCTTCCTCCTACTCTATATGATAAAATAAAGTAGATTTATCTATGAAGACTGAAATGACAATAGACAAGCAAATGTAGATGTAGAACACATGAACTTGAAGGGAATATGCCAAGTTTATATTAATTGGAAATCCAAAAAGAGGAACTTACAAAGCATACTTGATAGTGCAGTAACTTCTCCAAGCTCTCCTCGTTCATCCCTTGCATGAAAACCTTGAAATCAAAACATTGATGCTTCGACCAAGATCAAAGGTTTGATATCTTAATTCTCCCCCCCTTCACCTTGGAAATACCTTCAATGCATAGGCTTGAGAGGCATAACCATCATGAGAAAACGAGGGATATTGTTGAGGATATGGCTCCTTAAGTTGGGATTAGATCATAGGATAGAGCCATATTATAGGAGTCGACCACAAACAACCTCATCCCAAGAGAGTTGGCCCTTAGGAAAAGGAGGAATATCTCATATTTTCCTCTAACAAGACTAACGCCCCCCCTTAGTGAGAGATAGAGAGCCATTGGTTCCCCCTAGTATTCTTAGGGGGAGTGTTGGCACCCCTCAGCATGGGTAGGGGAGCACCACCCTTCTAAAATGCCAAAAAATGGTCGATTTTTTCCAAGAAAAAGGTGTGTTTTGATTGTCAAATGATAGGGATTCTTCTTCCAACCCGACTTAGGGATTGTGACAAATATTAATATGGTGTCAATAGATTTTGATACTTAGCAAAGAGAATGTGACACTTGGTAAGGTGCATACAACATTGGCGATAGTGCATGTGACACTTAACAACGTGCATACGTCACTTTGCGACACTTGCGACACATAGGGTGCCACACTCGAGTGTGAAATTTTGGTGTGTAACAAATGCCCCCTAAAGTATGAGATTAGAAGAGAAACTGATGGCTTAAACACTTTAAAAATTCTTCAATGAAAGGGTGATGGAGTAGGAGAACCTGACAGAAGATGAAAAAAATCATCATTCAATATACATATATGTTCCATTTCTGAGGCAGGCATACCTATGCTTGGAATATGAAATGACTCAAAGAATGTCTGCCAGCCAATACATTACAGATCCATGAGAATACTGACTAAGGATATGGCCACCAAAGATACAATGTGGATCCATACCTCCATGATATGAACTAATCTCAACCACAAAAAATACACAGTGGAACTACAAGATAACAAAGTATATCCATGGATCAATACAATGTGGATCTATGCGACAATATATATATATATATCAGTAAGATTTCCAGCATGGTGATTCTACTGAAATCTTTTACATGCTCAAATAATCTCCATTGTAGCCTAGGAAAAACACATAATAGAGTGAGCTCCTAACCTAGGGTCTTTGTCTCGATCCTGATGTGGTACGAATCTAGCCATGTGAATAAATGACTTGATGTCGAACATGGTAAAAACCTCTTGATTACTATTCGTTGAGGTATAACGTTAACAAGTGTGAGGGAAATCACCAATGATGACAATGGTTCCCAAGGTACCTTTAGTGAATACCATCAAATGTGAATAAATGAGATGAGGTTGAACATTCATGGAATCATTCGATCAGAGGCCAATGGTGTAAACCTACTGCTGAAAGCAAGGAGAACTTCTATTGAGGCATGTATGTCCCAAGGTACTAATTGGTTTCTATGTCTAATTATTGGATAATGTGTTGAAGTCAACATGAAAAGAATCTTCGAAGGAGGGCCATGATGTGTCCCCCATCATAAACACGAAACAAACACAAGAAAGTGATGTAAGATGGCGGATAGAATGAGTATGGATTGAAACAGAAAATGGAAACTGGTAATATTGCAGATGGATGGTTTGAAGTGAAACATCCCTTGAACATGATGAGGCATGACAAAGGACTTGGTAGCATTGACTCGACGAGTACCAAGAACATAATGTGATGGAAATAAGATCACTCTTCGATTGGAATGAAAAAGTACAACGACACATGGAATTGGTATGACTCAAAGACAAGCAGATTACCCAACTGTAAGACGAGATGCAAATAGGTTCCATGTTCAAGGGAGACAAATATAGATACCATAAAGGATTCCAAAAAAACTTGAACCACTTCCTTCAAATTTTCCCCCACCATGATTGGTGTGTACCTATTTATTTTTTAATGAGCTTGAGGAGGGTAACATATGCTCGGTATAGCTCATTCTTTAGATAAGCCCCACAACATATGTTTAACGAACCTGAGGAAGGAGGGGTTCGGTCTTGTATGGGTCCTGGATATTAGACTCACATAGGTATTTCGATGCATACTTTTACGAGCCTAAAGAAGGTAAACTTGGTGGTTTTCACGTTTAGAGATTCTGAAAAGAACTTAAAGATGACTCCATGGATGATTTTTTCGTAAATTTAGTCTCCCAAGCCTGAAAAAAGTGTAAAACAATATAGGGGAGAAATCTCCTAGTCATGGTTGACTAGAGTATTCATTTTTCATAATTAGTCTCATGAGGCTGAAAAAGAGATAAACTACCACTCAAAAGACATCCTTTCAAAACTTTTAATGAGTGTGAAAGGAATCAATCTCACTCAACATTTTTTTCATGTTTGGGAAGTGTAAAAAGAGCTTAAAAGAAACTCCAAAGAGTTCCTTTTTCATATAGCTTTTACGAGTCCGAAAAAGATATAAAAGTATACTCGGTAACCTATTCCCATGTATTAACGAGCACGAGAAAGAACAAAGACTAAGCTCGTTCCAGAAAAGACTACTATGTTATGATGGGAACGACCCCCAAGAGAGGATCACTCCTAGCATGTGTCTCTCTAGAGGTGTTTCTCCTCCAGTTTATTTGGTAGAAGCTAGTGGCTTCGCTCCAGCATGATTTCCAAAGGCTGGAGACCTCCCCCCCCAAGTGTCGCTTCCTCCGATGACTCTTCTTCTTTCCTTGTTTAGGCATCTAGTTACTAAACAAGGAAAGAAGAAGAGTGAGACTTGATGCGAATGGAGGGGGGTCTGTTTCATTTTTTAACGATATTGACAGATACAATGCACTATGCCTGTAAGATTCTATTTCATTTTTTAATGATATTGACACGGTAAAAGAACTATGCTCATCGAGACTAGGTACTACCAAAGGATCAAGTTATTCTAGGGATTGTTTCACCTGATTCAAAATCATATTTAATGTGGAAACCTATGGGGTCGCAGGAGTGGGCAAAGGAAAAACTCCCATGAGAAAGGAATCCTTAAGAAGACCTACTCTTACACTCTCAAGACTAGAATGTCCTAGAAAACAAACATTATTCATTGCATCATTGTGGAGATCTAGAGTTATATAGTTAAGTTGGTCAACAGTGATAATTTTTCCTTGGCGGGGAAATCGTAAAATATGAAACACTGAAGATGCAACAATAGTCATCGCATAGAACCAACTATGACCAAGTAACAAACTGTAATCCAGGGGTGTATCAACCACTTATATATCAACTGAAACAGTCTTACCCTTCAATGTTATAGAGAAATATTGCAAGAGTCCGTGAGGTTGGAAACCATGTCCATCAAACACTTTCAGGGTGGTGGGAGACGGGGTAAGTTTAGGAGAACCAAGGGCTCTCCAACAAGGTAAATACATGACATAGGTGGAGGATCCCTCATCCAAAATAGTGTGAATGATTTTATTCCCACCAACTGAAATTTGAATTTGGAATGCAAGGTGGTGTGAGAGCCTCTCCTTAAATTAATCCATATTAAACGTAATCATATTTGACTCCTCGAGATCCATAGCTCCAATGGATGACAACAGGGTTCTATGTTAACTTAGAAAGTTCTGTATAACTTCAAGGGTTGACATAGCACAAGGTGCTTGTGCCAAATCTTCAACAATGTGGTAGATTTGGGCAGTGTGGGAATTTGGATTAAATGTCATTTTTAGAATTGCACTCTTGGGTGGGCGCAAAACTGGGTCAAACGTTGGATTCTCAATCTGAAGAGGAGTTGAATATGGTGGAGTGGATGTGGAGGGTTGATTGAAAACCTTTATTTTAGCCTAATCACCTAGAGGAGTGTCATAAGTATTTGCTCTATTCATTACATTAACTGCCTTAAACATGTACACCTGAGAAGTGCTTGAAGAAGCATCCCCATTGTGGGAATGACCTGCATTACTCCCTTGTGAAGGGGCAGGAATTTGTGCAACCAGATGTTTTTGTTGAACTAGTTGGGACGTACCCTTCAGAGATTTAGTGACTTCTTCATAACGAGGGCAGTGTTCTGTGTAGTGGTCTTCCTCAAAAATCATGCAAAGAAACTTATCCTTCCTATTCGGTTGAGTATCAATAGTCTTTGTAGTATCCCGTTGGTTAGAATATTTCTCGGATTTACCCTTGATTTTATTCTTACCTCCTATTTGTTGAGATGAAGTAGATTGGAATGCATTCACCTTAGAGGTTTGAGCAGGAGCGGGAGTAGTGTTGGTGTTTGAAATGGAACCTGTTTCCAAAGCAGGTCTTGTCGGATCGTTTGACAGGTGAGGAGTGTTAGGGATCAGATCATAAAGTGTGTCAAAATGGGAATACACCAAGTCCAAATATTGTGCACGACTGATATCATGCTCCTCATTAACAAAAATTCCTATAGAAACATTGTGGGCAATGGGAGGCAAGAGGGACTTTGTAAACCAATCCATGAGGAGTTGGTCCGGAAATGGAGCTTTAATCAACCATCTCCACCATCTTCACTCATAAATATGATCATATATGTGGGTGGAAGAGGATTTTTGGAGTGATTTCAAAATATATGTACCAGTATCGTAACGTATAGGAAACTGAAAATGCACCAGGAAATCCATGGCAAGAGAATTAAAGTTGACAAAGGAGTTATGCAGGAGCTCAATATACCATTTCGTTGTTGCACCTATAAGTGTTCTCTAGAAAATCCTAAGATGGATGGAATCATCCATCAAAGAGTTGGAAGAACACCATAAATGGAAATTTATAACATGATTGTTAGGATCTTCCCTAGGTTTTCCGTCAAATTTCGGGATGTTGGACGGTAATTTGGCAAGGATGGTAGGCCAAAACAAGGCATGTTGAATGGGATTGTTTGTCAAACGTGACAGATCTGGCAGATCTAGCATAGCCAAGAATGGAATTTTCCGGTTAGCATGTGGATACTAGTGGTAACCATATGGCATGGAAACATTAGTAGGACCATATCCAGGGTGCGGCGAGATGGAAAAACTAGATGGTACTCCCATATACGGTGGTTTCCCAGGTTGTCCACCCATGTAAGGTGGTTGTCCTAGTTGTCCACCCATGTACTGTGACTGTCCTGGTGGTCCACCAATGTACTATGATTGAACAGATGGACCTCCTACATACTAATATTGACATGATGCCCCCCCCCATGTAAGGTGTTTGAAGGGATTGTTGCATTGGAATCGTGGGGTTTACAGATTGATATGAAAAATTTCCTTGATGAGGAATTCCCACCAGATTGGGTTTACCCCACAAAGGGTTTGCAACTCCTAGAAATGGTTGTCCAGAATACAGGCCAATGGTAGCAAGGATATAAGGAATTACAGGAGTGGCTTTCCCCGGGGATTTTTTATGTTGCAACCATGTAGGTTTCCCCCCAGTGAAAGATTTCCCCCCAATTGTAGGTTTCCCTCCAGCTAAAGGTTGGCCTCCCATTGAAGATTAACCTCCAATGTAGGGTGTACTCATTTGTGATGGTTGAGATGGAGTTTGAGTATCTTGTGTAACCATGGTTGTGTGAATGAATTAAATGGTGGCCATATGACCGATGGAATGACCAAGTAAAACACTTGGTGTGTGCATGTGTGGAAATAGTGAAGCATGAATAGTACCTGACCCATGCATGAAGGGAGATGTATTCACAAGTGGTTGAGTAGGGGTTACCTAGGTCAATGATGTTTCCATCAAAGAAAAATCACTAGCAATAACAATTGCATGAGTTGTGGAAAAAGATAAAATCCCAAGTCCTTCAAGAAGACCAAAAGATAATGGGTTCACACCAAAATATTGTGTAGTGGATGAACCAGGTGGTAAATTGTAAGAAGAATAAGAATCAAAATATCTCGTAGATGGTGGATCAGTGAGTGGTTGGCCAAGTGGATCGATAAAAATAGGATACACGTAAGATGCAAGGATTTATACAAAGGTTGTAACTAGTTCTTCTACCTGTTGACCACTTCAAAGAGATACACCCCTGGTCTTAGAAGTTTGATCTTCAATCATTCCTTCGTAAGAATGTAATGTTCCCAAACTGTTCCTCTCTTGGAAACAAAGGTTTTAAGCTAAGTTTTTTGGTTTATTGTTTGTTGTTTTGGCTTGCGATATGGATTTTATATGGAATTTTCAATGTGCAAGTATAAATAATATAGTAATAAACACATCCAATAACAATATACAAGAGATTCAACACAATGGAAAAGAAACAACTTTAGATCTAACCTTTATTTAGATAGTAGAAGATCCTGATAAAATAGATCTGCAGATATGGAACAATATAATTGATATCTAGAAGAAAAAATGATAATAACCCTCAAGCAAGTCCAAGAAGAGAAGATACAATCCTCCAAAGGCCACCCAAACACCTATAGGAATATACAATATTAATTTATTTCCATTCAATAGATGGAACCTTTCTTTTAGGATGAGTTCCACACTTCCCTGTAGTTGTAGCTTAACCGGATTTCGTCCCTCCTCTTCTAAGCCTCCAAATCCCTCCAAAATAGATAGAACATTAGATCGAGAGAATATAAACCCCTTGGATAAGTCTTGGGCTGATTGGAGGTGTTATGACACCTCAAATGATTGGATATCCCTTATGCATTGTGCCCTCCTTCACTAGAAATCATGGCAAGCTCCAAACAAATCATATGCCAAATAAATCCTCTTCAAAATGGGCTAGGAAAGGTGCCCTTGGCCCAAAAATCAGATCCCAATAGGTTTTGGCCACCAAAACCTCATCCTCTCTCCATATCGAATAGTTCTCCTTCATCAAGTGCACCCTCCTATTGGAAATCCCCATAAATTGCACATTGCCTCTCTTCTCCAATGGATGAGTAACATGTAACTATTGTAGAAGTGTGGGGGATGGATATTTCACCTCCATGACCAAGCTTGGACCAGGAGAGGTGGAATCTTTCACCACCGATTTGATCTCTAGTTTTTGTTTTCCAAAAACCCTCTAAACGTCCCTAGCTTAAGAGCTCAAGATGAAAAATTGAAAATGAAATGAATGAGGAGTAAGGCACCCTCCTTTTTCCTTTATGCCCCTGATCTAATTCTCACTTGAGTTAATTGACCACCTTCTAAGGCCAACTCTTTACTTTTCTTCATGTGGCCTTTTCCCACTTAATTTACCTTTTTCCCCAAAGTCACTTTTAAATTATAACATTATCATCAGGTGAACACTTTGGAGCCTCTTAGTCCCCATTTCTCATGAGACTATAGTCTATTGGGGACATCTAGACTACTAAGTCTCTATAATCCTCTTATCAAGAGGTGGGGGACATTACAGTTTCCCCTACTAGGCATTTCTTTCCCACAAGCAATTCTGACCCTTCTTTTTGAAGAACCTGTTCATTCTCCCAAACTGCATCCTCTATAGGAAAATAATTCCATTTGATCATGTTCTCCCTAATTTTCATCTTCCTTATCCTCTTCTCCCTTACTTCAAACACTTCTTTAGGTATCAATATCAATTGTCCCTCCTCAATAGGAGTGATGTGTTTCCCTATGGCTCTTTTCAAACATGATACATGGAAAACATTGTGTATTTTTCTTCCTGGGGGTAGATCAATCTCATATGCCATGGCCTCTACCTTTCTTTTCACCCTATACGAACCAAAGAAGAAAGGTTGAATCTTTTCTGTGCCATTCCTCTTTATAGATGCATGCCTATAAGGTTGGAGCCTTAAGTACACACGATTACCAACGTCAAATGTGTGCTCCACCCTATGCTTGCCTGCTTGTATCTTTTGTTGATTTTTCCCCATGTGCAAGTGACCCTTTACCTATATGAGTATATCTTGGCTCTTTTGGATCCAATCTTGCACCATAGGTTCTCTACTATCCCCAAATACAATCTCCACAAAGGTGAGGGTATAATAATTGTATAAGGCCCTGAAAGGTGACATACCAATAGACATGTTGTAGGTGGTGTTGTAGCTATACTCACCCAAGTGTAACCACGTAAATCATGCCTTTTGTTGCCTTGATACATAATTCTGGAGGTACCATTCCACCCATTTATTGACTATCTCTTTATTTCCATCAGTTTGAGGATGATAGCTAGTGTTGGGGGTCAAGGTTGTACCTACTAACCTGAATACCTCCTACCAAAAGGTGCTCATGAACCTGTTGTCCCTGTCACTCACTATGGTTTTGGGTAAACCATGCAACCTGAAGATCTCTCTAAAGAACAATTATGCAACCTGTGAAGCACTGTAATTTGTGGAAATGGAAAATAAATGGGAAAACTTGGTTAATATATCCACAACCACAAAGATGAAATCCTTTCCCTGAACCTTGGGCAACCCTGTGACCAAGTCCATAGATATACTCTCCCATTTATGATCTGGAATAGGGAGTGGTTGCAATAAACCTGTTGGGTGAGTGTGCTCCTCCTTGTTCTCCTGACAAGTGGAACATTCCATGATATGGAGCATTACATCCTCTTTCATTCCCCTCCATGCAAATCTTTCCCTTACCTGCATGTATGTTTTGAAAAATCTTAATGCCTAGCCAATGGTGAGTCATGGCATGCTTGCAGTACTCTCATTTTGAATTTTGACTCAGGAACCGAGAAAATTCATCCCTTGTAGTATATGATGTCATCCATGATCTTGAAGTTATCATCATGTACCTTCCCATCCATAAACTCACAAGAAAACTTATTTTTAGAGTACTCCACGAAAATATGTGCCTTCCAATCAACTGAAATATATGTTGTGGCATATACTGAAGGCCTCCTGGGCAAAGCATGCTCCACCACATTTTTTTTTCCTTTGACAAATTCAATGTCAAATTCATAAGCTTGGATATTTCTAACCCATTTTTGTTATCTTTCATTAAGGTCCTTTTGGTCTAAGAAGTACTTAAGGCTATTTTGATCTGTCCTGACAACAAATTTCACCCCAACCAAGTACTCTCTAAATTTAACCAATGCATGCATAATGACTAACATATGTTTTCCATAAACAGTGTATAGGATCTCAAGCCCCCTCAATTTTCATCTCTCATAGGAAATGGGGTGTCTGTTTTTCATAATAACTGCTCCAACTCCCTCACATGAGGCATCACACTCCAATATTAAAGGATGCGAGAAATCTGGTAAGGAGAGAACTGAACAAGTGCTCATTACCTTCTTCATTTTATCAAATGTCACATGTTCCTCTTGAGTCCACCTAAATGTACCTGTTCAAATCTATCAAGGGTGCGCAAAGTTGGGAGAATCCTTTGACAAACCTCTAGTAGTAACTACAAATACCAAGGAATCATTTCAACTCAGTAAGATTCTTGGGTATTGGCCAGTCAAGTATAGCTTGTATTTTTTCTTGGTGCACATGTACTCCTTTATCCCCAATGATATGTCCCAAGTAAAGGACTTCAGTCATCCCAAATTCACACTTTGACTCTTTTGCGTACAAAGATTGTTCCTCCATAATTCTAAAGATTTGGTCTACATGCTTGAGATGATCCTTCCAAGTTTTGCTATAAATCAACAAGTCATCAAAGAAGACTAAGAGAAACTTCCTCAATTGCTTGTTGAAGACCTGATTCATGCATGATTGAATGGTGGCTTTCACATTAGTTAGCCCAAAGGGAATAACCAAAAATTGATAATGACCATAATGACATCTAATTTCTTTTTTTGGCACATCTTGATCCCTCATTTTGATTTGATGATAACCAGAGTGCAAGTCTATTTTGGTGAAGTAGATAGCGCCATGTAACTCATACAATAGCTCATATATATGAGGGATGGGTTATATGTTCTTAATAGCATTATTTTTCAAGGCCCTGTAGTCAATGCACATGCACATAGTCCCGTATTTCTTCTTTACCAAGACCACCGAAGATGCAAAGGGACTAGAGCTTGGTGTAACGTGACCCATGTCCAAGAGTTATTTAATAGCTTTTTCAATTTCATCCTTATACCTTTTTGGGTGTCTATAAGGAGTAGTGATGATAGATTTTGTGCCTTATTCCAACTCTATAATATGCTCAAACACCCTATCTAGTGGTGCTCTTGGAGGGACAGGTTCAAAAACCTTGTTGTGACTATCAATGATTTTTTGAATGCCATTAGAGTAATGAGGATGACCCTCCTTATCCACCTATACTCATATTCTACATTTTTTTGCATATACAATGTATTCTCTCCTAAAAATAGCCTCCATTTGTTTTGCTGTAACCAATCTATGTGTATTACCTGTCATCCCTCTTAATATCACCTTTTCCCCATTCTCTTCAATGAATGACATCTCCATGGTTTTGTACTTGGTAGTGATAGGTCCACAGGTACTAAGCCACTGGACTCCCAAGATAATATTGGTGTATGGTAGATCCATCACATATAAATATTGTGCTAAGCCATGTCTCCCCAATGTAAGCTTCATCCTTGGAATATGCTTGTCACATGGCATAGTGTGACCCCTTGCTACCTCCACATGAAAATCCTCAAAATCTACTATAGGTATATGTCTTCTATTCAACAAGGCCGAATCAATGAAGTTATGTGAATCTGCCCCATCTATGAGTAATGAAACCTTTTTTCCTTGAAGCACTCCCCTCATCCTAAAGGTATTGAACTTAGGGACCCCACTGATGGAAGCTATTGTAACCTTCTTGTCTCTTGTAAGGCCTGCTTCTTCACCTTGTTCATTCACTGTAGGGTATATTCTAGGTGGATTTTGATCCGTATTTTATGAGCATAATGAAATGAATACATATTATTATCAAAGGAT
>JZKD02S0843362.1:0-14323 GCA_000966675.3 Picea glauca | reverse complement strand
GGGTCTATTGGTTAGCGGAGTTGTATTAAGGTTTATGCAATGGGGGGAGGTCCCGGGGTCAAACCCCGCGACTCCCATATCATTTTAACATATAATATGAACCAATATTTCAAGGACATGTGTCACCAATAGGTTGGACCACGTGTCCACACCTTATTGGCTACCTTTGACACGTGTCAACACCCAATTCGCTGATAATCAACCAATATCAATACGCCACATCAACAAGCTGCCACATCACCATGACGGTACGGCCCTCCACGTGGCCGTACGGACTGTACGGACAGGTACAGTCAGCACCCCTATTTTGACCTGTTTGACTTGGCGATAAAATCGCGATATCTCCTCCATACGGACTCCATTCGCGAAAATAAATATACCGCCGGAATCAGGAAAACGAGACGGACGCAATGGCACTGTTTTCGTCTTAATCCGAGCACTTTGAAAATTGAGCAAATTTTGATCCCCTGATCAATCAAAAACCACATTTTGTCCTCCTTCAATATAAAGTTTTATCCATGGTTAGATTTGCAACCCGCAACCCATGAGTTAGGGAAAAAATCTCACACACACTGAATTTGATCTCGATCAATAATTTGGATTTATAACTCAACAGATTGTCACAAAACGACAAGATAATGTTAATGTAATGAATCACATAAGACAATGTTATTTCTACTGATCATTTACACCTTCACTATACATATATTTTATACAAAAACTCCTCTCTGGATATTTTGTCCTGATATTACAATTCATTGGCCTATGTTCAGCCTATTGGCCACACTTGGCCTCTTTGGCACACAATCCTATCTCCTTAACTCAATCTAACTCTCCTTCTACATGCTATATTTCCCATAGGATTACAATTTAAACATGGAAGATACACTTCCATCTCAGCAAAGAAAAATCCCAAATCCCTACAACTAATCACAATAATATCACTCCTTCTCTTACAAATGATGATGATCAATGAGATTGAATCCTCCTTACTTAGAAAAATCCACCTAATCCAATTAATTTCTTAAACAATCCATTTACATCATAATTAGGGAAAACAAACCCTATCCTTCTAGAACACAATTATAAAGTTAGGAAAAATACAATCAAATCCAGTAACAGAACCCACTCACTTTAGTAAATTTCAAGACCCCTTAGGTATTCTCAACAAAGTTGTTTTTGGATGCAAAATGCTCCTCAATCACACTCCTAGGGTTAAATATTTTCATGATCTCCCGATCATGTGTTTTAAATTGCTTTTGTCTTCGAAAATCCCACTATTGATGTTGTGCATATGCTTTGTTGCATGATTGTTTTCCACCATCTTCCAGGATCCAAAACCTTATGTTGTTTCTCATTTATCTTGTTGTCTTGTTGCTGCATTTTTTTTGCCTGCAATCTTCCAAGATCCTATACTTTACTTTGTTTTTGTGCAAACTCCTTTCTTTCTTTAGTAAGTTGTACTTGCAAGTTGAACTTCTTCATCTGCTTCTAGTTTTCCCACATAGAAATATTCATCAAATGCTCCCATTACAAATCCAATTCAATGTCCAATCTTTCCTCTTGTTTGTACAAATCATTGTTTCAATTTGTCTACTATACATTTTCACAAAATAATTGTATGGTTGATTCCGTCTCTTTTCCTTCACACATATGTATGTCCTCAACTTCTTGAGAAAACTGCTCACTAATTAAACATTTATACAACCAATATTTCACATGTATAAGTTGCATTCTTATTATACATGATTTCTCAAATAAGCTATGTTATTGGATTCTATTAAAATGACAGATTTGTGATAAACACTCTATACCTTTTTGTAAGCATTTCTCCATGATCTTGCAAAAATAATTAATCCATGTCATCATCCATCACTATCATTTATTCTTTGGAAATTTCCATACATGCATCAATATAACCTTGCATAATCCATTCCAATATTCCATGTACTTCACTATCAACTAAAGTATCTCCAAGCCAACTCATTATTCTCTTCACATATTCATCCTCCTCTTCGTCTTCAACACCTGCATTCTTTGAGCATGCATGGTCTCCCTTTTCATTTATTTTATGATAAAATGTTGTCTCTTCCTCTGATATGACATATTTTTGGATATGTTTCACCTCTATTACCTTATGAGGCAATTATTCATCTATGACAACTTCAGGTAGCGTCCTATCTTCATAACCTGCATAATATGTGCAACCTATAATCACACACAATTCATTAGTTTTAAAAACATGAGACTTTCGAGTCTCTCTAGATGCTTCTAGCATCCTTTCCTTATGATGGAATGAATTTTTTGAGCTCTCCATGACGTCTTCACTTTGAACCTCATCTTCCTCTCCAATCATTATTCCCTTTTCTGGTTCACAAAAGTGAACTGCTAGTCCTACTTCCAAATAATTTATGTACTTAGCTTCTCTGGTTTTTTCCCCTTTGATCCAAGCATCCAATATGTGCCTTAATATTTCTCTCAATTTCCTCACATGTAACTATTCAATAGGCCACTTAACCTTTCTCTTTAATTTCCAACCATATCTCTGGTTTTCTTCCTATAACAACTTCATCACTACATTGAATATTTTCCTTAACTCACCAATCTCCTTGTCAATTTCCTCTTGACTCATCGAATTTTTGTCAACTTCTTTGGCATTCTCTTTCCCTTTGTTGTGGATTCTCTCTAAACCCCTATCAGGACTATCATTATTCATCTTCATCTCTCCCCTTGTGAACTTCTCCTTGTTCGCGGTGAGATGCATCACACCTTTCCTCTGTAGTAAGTCTCTACACCTTGCCACTCAATACCTCATCAATATTTCTCCCGAGCTTGACCTCTTTGTATCCTTCTAATTTTGTCTCTTAAAACCTTATGAGATCCTCTACTCCTCAACTTCAAAAGTTGTAGGATTTTTCACTCCACTCACTTCCTCTTGAGAACTGCACTAGTCCTCTTTATTCAAGAAATTATCACAACTTATCCTTATTGTTAGGGTCCTTCTACCACAATCTTTTCTCCTCTAAGGCTTCTTCTTCCTTCCTCTTTATGTCACTACTTACTAGTTGTAAGGGTTGTTACAAATTCCCTTTATTCTCATGTGGTTACATGAAATCACAATTGCTTCCTAACCAGAGTTATCTCAATTCATAAAATTCATTTTCTACAATATCTATTCCAAGATCTTGTCTTCCAAACATCTCTTCCCAACTCTACTTCCTGGTTGGAATGGTATCAATTCTGCAGCTCCAAAGTTCCTCTTCTGAACTTATCCCTTTACACAAAAACCTTCAATAAATGAATCTTCTAAATCTAAAGGTAAAACACATACCTTATTTCCATATCCCACCCGACCTTCATCTTCTGTACATTTCCATTGGTCTTCATCAACGTCCTTCTCCAACTTCCCCTTTTCCAATTCCATTAAGACAATGTATATCCAATTCCTTTTTCTTTTACAACCTTATAGCCATAAATCATTGCCACAATATATTCCTCTACTATTGTTACTTTAAAACAACAAATTATGTCAAGATCTAATATAAATATAAAGAAAGAAATAATATTTACTCACTAATACTCATTCATATTTGTGCTGTAGTAGTCCTTTCCTTTCCACTCTATCCAGTATCTTGAAAGAGCATTACTACACTCTGATACCAAAACTCGATGACCTCCCGACCTAAAAACCCACACATACATTGTTATGAATTAACTCCTTTGTGGCTTCAGCATTCCACTACACTATAACTCTAAATTCGAGCCCACATTTCTCCACTAACACGGTTATGGTTCCTCTATCATGCACCAGTACACCATTTGTATTTCAAAATCTCAAAGGATCTTAACCTTGGTGCTTTCTTCTAGCAACACTAAACTTCCCTTTCTCTCTTGTCTAGGCTCTAAGCTACCATAATACCCTAGGATATGAGCGAGTGTTAGGTGTCGTCGTCAAAAAAATTCTCCTCGTAGGCTACCATACTTCTCTATCAGAATCCAATGAGTTATAAAACTAAAACAAGCTATCACTCCAACATCTAGAACCTTCTACCCTTTCAGACTATGACGAGCTTTCTCTAGTCGAAGTTTTATCGAGCCGCAAAACTCTGATCAACTTGGACTCTAACGAGCCTCTACCACTCCGATGTATCAACTCCTATGATGTTGTATTGTTGGATAATTCTATTTCATCGATATTTATTCAAGGCTTATCTCCACCATTGATCTGGATAAGGTTTTTACCTTAGTTTTGTCAGACTCTCAATTCTCCAACCTAATGGATAAACCTTCACCATCGATCTTTTGCAATAAACGGTCACGATATATTTACCTTCATTCCAATGTGATCTTGGTCTTTATGGTCAACTGCTACATGTCTCCTTCTAGAACCATCGATCTGGATTACTCTGAACAAATATGCACTTGATCTGAATTTTAGGGGGTATATGGTCTGAATTCGGATGCAAAAGTCATAAAGCTATAAAGCTAATAGATTGTCCATGTGGATCAAGTTGATGCCCACCTCCTCATTAATTAATTGGGCTAACAAGTTTCTCATATGGGTCAAAGAGAGTTCCACCTCTCCATTATTGTATTGGGTTTTATTTTCCACTACTTAGTTAGCTGGGTAGTTGGATCTATTATTATAATAATAGAGACTCATTTAATGAGCTCTTTCCACTATTGTATAAGGTTTTCTTTTCTAGTACTTAGTTAGTTGGGTAGTTAGATATATTATACTAATAATAAGGACTCATTTAATGAGTTCTTTTTGACTTTGTCCATTGGACCATTTTCTAATGTTATATAAAAGCCTAACAAGCCTTCTCATAATATCAAGTTACTCATTTTGGATTCTCTCATATTTTCTATTGTTCATTGTGAGATTAATTATATCTGAGTGATTTACTAGTAATTAATGTTAGAGATGAGGCTCCTCTTTGAGCCTCACCTCCCAAGTACTTCATTTACATGTTATTGTCCATGTTTTTTTTTAGACTCATTTAATGAGATCTTTTTTACTTTGTCCAATGGACTATTTTGTAATGCTATATAAAGCCATATCAATCCTTCTCATAATATCAAGTTACTCATTTTGGCTTCTCTCATATTTTATATTTTTCATTGTGAGATTAATTAGCTCTGAGTGATTTACTAGTAATTAGTTTTAGAGGTGAGGCTCAAATTCATTTACATGTTTTTGTCCATGTTTTTTTTTTATGAGAGAAGCCAAAATGAGTAACTTTATATTATGAGAAGGATTTCCAAGCCTCCAAATTTTAGGGGGTATATGTTCTAAATTCGGATGCAAAAGTCATAAAGCTATAAAGCTAATAGATTGTCCATGTGGATCAAGTAGATGCCCACCTCCTCATTAATTAATTCGGGCTAACAGGTTGCCCATATGTGTCAAAGAGAGTCCCACCTCTCCATTATTGTATTGAGTTTTATTTTCCACTACTTAGTTACTTGGGTAGTTAGATCTATTATTATAATAATAGACTCATTTAATGAGCTCTTTCCATTATTGTATCGAGTTTTATTTTCCACTACTTAGTTATTTGGGTAGTTAAATCTATTATAATAATAATAGAGACTCAGTTAATGATCTCTTTTTGACTTTGTCCAATGGACCATTTTGTAATGCTATATAAAGGCCTAACAAGACTTCTCATAGTATCAAGTTACTCAATTTGGCTTCTCTCATATTTTCTATTGTTCATTGTGAGATTAATTATCTCAGAGTGATTTACTAGTAATTATTTTTAGAGGTGAGGCTCCTCTTTGAGACTCACATCCTAAGTACTTCATTTACATGTTTTGTTCATGTTTTTTTTTCATGCAATATTGGCATGTCTAAGGTCCTCCTCTCTCGGCATTCAAGCCATTGAGATCTCAACCCCCGAGATTTGGATCAGTGATATCAGAATAGGTACGCTCTCCATCGGGACAACGCTTTGAAGCATGTTGTGGGTTCAAACATTTGCAACAATCACCAACCTCCTTTTGGTACCATCGTAATCCATTTGGTGGGCCATAAACTATAAGAATCACAGTTTGTCCACATGCACTACATGGTTTTTTTTCCCTCGGACTTCCGTTCACCATTACAAGGAGAACCATACATGTATTCACTACATCCATACATGGATCCACTACATCCATTGGTCTACAACGTTTTCAACAAATTTGCAGGGTGTCCATGTTGCCCACGGAGGTTCCACAACCTCTACAACAACCCGTGCTCCTCTACAAACCCTTGAAATCCTTTGTGTCCCTCTACACTTAGCCAAATTAAAAGAGGTGCTACGACCTCTACACAACATTTCAAAGGCTCTACCACATCTAATTATAAATATTTCTTCAATATGTGAAATGGATATTTCACGAAATATCATTTGGCTTCTTGGTTTGAGAGATATCATCGATTGAATCTCATCATGTATTTGACCCAAGGAGACCACGTGTACCACCATATTCAAATATACTTTTCTCCCTTATCAAGAAACTAGATAAATGTTTCCACATATGGCTAGAAATATCTCTTCAATATATCAAATGGGTATTTCTTGGAATCTCATTTGGCTTCCTAGTTTGAGAGATATCATCAATAGAATATCAACATGTATTTAACCCAAGGAGGTCACGCATACCACCCATAGTCAAAGGTAATTTTCTCCCTTCTCAGAAAACTAAAGAAAGAGTTCCACATATTACTGGAAATATCTCTTCAATATCTCAAATGGGTATTTTGCTAAATTTCATTTCGTTGTCTAGTTTATGAGATATCTTTGTTTGAAGCAGCACATGTTTGTAACCAACGTGGTTGCACGCCCTTCAAATTCGGCCTAGTTTTTCTCACTCCATGGGCCACCTTAGAACAAGTTCCATATATAGATGGAAATATCTCTTTAGTAGATCAAATGAGTATTCGACGGAATTAAATTTCATCACATGTAGCATAAGTTATGAATATATTTGCAGAAAGATATTCACAGCCCCCAAAGTCACGATTTTTCCATATTATTTTTTTAATTTTGGGATTTTATTAAAAAAAAATTATTTTTCCACCCATGTACATTGTCATTGTGAACTAGGTTATGGGTCAACCAAAAACCCACAGTTAAGGGTCAACCACACAAAACCCTTCTCTTCATTGGCTATTTTCACATTGTAACCATAATGGTACGATAATGGGGTTTCTCTTCTTAGCATGGATGAAATGATGGGGACCATCATTTTCTAAGGGGAGACAAATGATCCAAATTTTAGGGGGTATATGGTCTAAATTTGGATGAAAAAATCATAAAGCTATAAAACTAATAGATTGTCCATGTGGATCAAGGAGATGCCCACCTTCTCATTAATTAATTAGGCTAACAGGTTGCCCATATGAATCAAAGAGAGTCTCACCTCTCCATTATTGTATTGGATTTTTATTTTCCACTACATAGTTAGATGGGTAGTTAGATCTATTGTTATAATAATAGGGACTCATTTAATGAGCTCTTTCCATTATTGTATTGGGTTTTATTTTCCACTACTTAGTTAGTTGGGTATTTATATCTATTATACTAATAATAGAGACTCATTTAATGAGCCATTTTTTACTTTGTACAATGGACTATTTTGCAATACTATATAAAGGCCTAACAAGCCTTCTCATAATATCAAGCTACTCATTTTGGATTCTCTCATATTTTCTATTGTTCATTGTGAGATTAATTAGCTCATAGTGAGTTAATAGTAATTAGTTTTAGAGGTGAGGCTTCTCTTTGAGCCTCACCTCCCGAGTACTTCATTTACATGTTTTTGTCCATGCTTTTTTTTTCATGCAATATTGGCATGTCTAAGCTCCTCCTCTCTTGACATTCAATCCATCCAGATCTCATCCACTGAGATCTAGATCAACACTGTTAGTCAAGGTCTCTCTTGGATTTTAGCCTTTGATTGTCAAATACTTGGATGGTCATTGGACTATTTCCTTCACCATTGATCTACTTACCCAATCAATATTCACAGTTGATCGAACTACCCTCATCGGAGTATTCTCCCAGCCATGAAATCCGATAATATACTCTGGTATACTTAAATAAGTCTTTTTCATCGATCTACGGTGATCAAGGGTTACGATTCCTCCTGGGTTTTGAGACTTAAACTAGTCTAGAAAAAATATTTGGTTTTAGCCATTGATCTTGGATGATTAGTGATTACAATTGAATCTCCTCTCCTTTGCAATTTTGAACCTAGAAACCCTGATTTCTCCTTTGTGTCTAGTCATTTCTCCTTGATTTGATGTTCTACAACTATGAAACCTCGATCTATCATCAAATTTGAATCATTGATCCCATATGATGATCGATGATCAAGAACCACAATATGTACTCCTTCAATATAAGGGTTTATCCATTGTTATATATGTAACCTACAACCCACGAGTTAGGGAAACAATATCACACATAGAGAATTTGATCTCGATCAATAATTCAAATTTATAACTCAACATATTGCCACAAAAAGATAAAAGAATGTCAATGTAATGAAGCATGTAACACAGTGTTGTTTCTACTAATCATTTACACCTTCATTGTACATAGGTTTTCTACAAAAACCCCTCTCTAGCTATTTTGGCCCGATATTACAATTCATTGGCCTCTATTCAGCATGTTGGCCACACTTGGCCTCTTCGGCACACAATCCTCTCTCCTTCACTCAATCTAAATCTCCTTCTAGATGCTCCATTGCCCGTAGTCTTACAATTTAAACATGGAAGATACAGTTCCAACTCAACAAACAAAATTCCCAAATCTCTGCAACTAATCACAATAATAGAACTCTCTCTCTCTTACAACTGATGACGATCAATTATATTGAATCCTCCTTACTTAGGAAAATTCACCTAATCCAACTAATTTCTTAAATAATCAATTTACATCATAATTAGGGAAAACAAACCCTATCATTCTAGAATACAATTACAAACTTTGGAAAAACAAAATTAAATCTATTAAGGTAACACACTCCCTTTAGTAAATTTCAAGACCCCTTAGGTCTTCTCAACAAGGTTGTTTTGGGAGGAAAAATGCTCCTACATCAACTTTTAAAGACATATTACCTACATATTTTAATATTACTAGTCCAAGTGATATTTTTCTTATCAATACCAACTGCTTCTCACAAAAATCATATATGGAGGATGTGCTATGTTATTAAGTAAAGGACTATACTAAATTACCTTCAAAAAAGAAAAGTCCCCTAGTGAGGCCACACAGAAAGCCAAATGGGATAATAATAATGACAAAGTATGCGGATTAAGGTCCATCTCTAGTGATTTATGGTTTTATCTTCAAGGAATGAATGACCCAAATGAAGCTTGGAAAATGGTAGAAGCAATATTAATTAGTAAACACAATGAGATTCAATACTACCAGCTTGAAAACCAATTAATTTCTTTAAATATAAATGAATTATCGTCCATTGAATATTATCTAAGTTTAAAACACTTGGAATATTACGTAAAGACTATAAAATAGAAATGAAGCATGATCAATATATATATGTTATTATTTCTAATATTGGTAGTGCATATTCAGTTTGTTTATATACTTTTCACTCACTAGAGAATCTCTATGGTCTATTTACACACCACCATCTCTTGAGTATTGTTGTGATTCTCTTATTAGATAGAAAGATAAGTTCTTACATCCTGGAGTGATCAACATTGTAGGTACATCTAAAAAATCCTTACTAGCCTAATAGAAGGATAAATCCAAGAAAAGAAGAAATATCCACACCATAACAAACAAAACAAGGGTCCCAAACCCTCTCAGCCATCTTATACCCCCAATGGTGACAAAGGAACAAAATAAAAAAGTGAGAAGATTAAAAAACATTGCAATTTGTGTGGTCAAGATGGTCATCTAGAATCTAAATGTCTTAAAAAGTTGGAGGGCTTAGAAGAAAAAATGAAGAATCATAACATCAATCTTGATTCCTCTTCTTCCAACTCTTCTTCTTATGGACATGTACTTTCCACTTATGTTTTTTCCTTTAATGCAACATCTACTTCTTATTCTTAAGAGTAGCTTGTTGAATTTGGAGCATCTTGTAATATGGATAAGGATAAATCCATTTTTACTACTCTTAATTAATATAAATCCAATGAAATATTTGTTGGTGATGATAGATCTATTAATGTTGTAGGGTCTAGAATAGTTAAGTTAGATTATGGTTATTTTAATGATGTATTATATGTTCCAAGTCTCCCTGCAAACTTATATTAGTATATCGAATCACTCATTCAGGTGAAGGTAAAACATTTTAGTTTTGACCTAAAGAAGTCATAATCAAGGATTTAAAATATCCTAAGCATGTTCTAGCCATTCGAATTATTGATGATATTACTAGGTTGTACAAATTTGACAGCTTTAAGTCATCATCTTCTCCATCAGTTTTTATTGCTCATAGTGATGACTTGAGAAAACTTTGGAATGAGAAAATTGGTCATCTAAAATATAATTCATTGTAGAAAATATATAATCAAAATATGGTGTCTAGTCTTCCTCGCATTTCTTATAGAGATGGTGTTTGTTCTAGCTATGTTCTCAACAAATAACATCGGGATAGTTTTGATAAATGTTCCTCTTAACATGCCTCATCCCCCTTCCACCTTTTTCATAGTGATTTGCATGGCTCGCCTCATTCTCTTTTTTTCTCTGGGTGCAAGTACTTATTAACTTTCATTGATGACTTCTCCAAACACACTTGAGTTTGTTTCTTAAAACTTAATATTGAAGCCTCTGACAATATTTTGGCATACAAGGCCCCTGTGGAAAAATAATCTAGACATCAACTATAGAAGTTAAGAATAGATAATGACGGAAAATATGCTATCAACAAATTTACATCTTACTACATCATAAAGGGAAATCAAATGCAACATATCGTTCCATATACACTGGAACAAAATGGGAAAAATCATGAATGTGGGTTTCTTCTTTCCTTGGTTTTTGAGAAAATAAATTATATTTTCACAAGTTTTTCAAATTCTGGTAAACAAAAGTTTTTTTTTTATTTAGAATTTCACTTTACAGTAAAAACAAAACTTGTCAATAATTTTGTTATCTTTCTATTGATTATTTTTTGAAATTTGTTTATTGACATTTGATATGTGAATTTAGCAATTGTTTGATAGTATGTTCCTTAAAAATCAAGGGAATGTAATGAGTTATGTTTTTGGGTGTGAATGTATTCATTATTAAACTTTTGTTTATGAAAAATGAAATATTCTACAACAATATAAACACACTCTATTAATGTATGACTATAGTTTTGAAGTTAACTGATGAATATTATTATTACTAAAATGTTTTGAATTTGACCAATTGAAAAATTTGCATATTTTAAACACATTTAGTATGACACCATGTATCTATATTAATTTTTATTTAAAAGTAAAATATAAAACGACACTTTTAACGAGGAGGATGAAAAGTTCTGTAATATTTTTTTTTCATAATTTTCCACTATGTATTATTGCATATATTGATTTTTCATTTCACTGAATCATAATGTCATCTAAAAATAATATGCAACCATTTTTTTATAAAATTAATTAAAATTCATAAAAGACAATTAAATTGAATACAAATTGTATCAAATGAAAGCAGATTTAATTCTAAAAATGTTGGTATTATTTTTTAAACTAGAGTCATAGTATTTTAAGGAGTCTGCTCCTTACAAAGTTGGATTAAGCTAGAGAGACCTCACAGTTTTTTGAACACTTCCATAGTTGTAGGTGTTCGACCGAAAGTTAGTTTTTTCGACCGAAAGATAGATTTAATGGAATGACAAACGTTCAGTGAAAAAACAGTTTTTAGCCGAAAAGTTGAAAATAAAAACATCCTTCGATTGGGAAAATAAGTGGGATGCATTGATTTGGTGCGGAAAGATATCAATACTTTCAGTCGAAATTCTATTAAAACATTCATCCAACAAGATTAAATCTGAAACAAATAATCAAACCTTAAAGGAAAAGGACAATTGTATGATCCAATCTAAAGGATTAATTCTTCATTTTTGGGTGGAATCCATTAATTGTGCCAATTACATAGTAAATTGCACTTCCATAAAGAATTTAAAAAATATAACACTAAAATAAGAATGGAGTAAAATTAAAATAGATGTAAGCCACTTCCATGTGTTTGGTAATGCAGTGTGGGCTCACATGCCTAGTGAGAAAAGGAAAGCATTAAAACCTAAAAGTAGGAAGTGTATTTTTGTTGGATATTCTAAAGATGTAAAAGGTTATAGATTTCTTCAACCTCATTTCAATGAAATTATTATTAGGAAATGTATTAATTTTGATGAGAATCTTTCAGCATTTGAGCCTAATTTGACATTTGTGTCATCTTAATCTTGCGAACCATCTTTGGCATCTATCCATCCTCTCTTCCCCAATTTTATTTTAGTGATCCTATACTAGTTTATTCTTCAGATCATGATAGTGAGGTCAAAAATCCACATTCACCTCCTCACCTTCCTCCAATTGGGTCAATTGAACATGAACTTGCACTAACACCACCACTTCCCAATTGGTTCAATTTAATATGAGAAGCAAATGGTGATATTGTTGGTGATCCTAATATCAACATCATATGCATTCATAGTTCTAGCAAGCCTCCTCTCTTTTGGCTCAATTTTCAAAGATTCGTGATCTAGAAATATTTGTATAATCTTTTGGCCATCCAAATTGGGACATAGAAATGAATGAAGAATATTTTACCTTAATGGTGAACAATACTTGGGATATTTTACCTATTATGAAAGGAACAAAACTTGTCATATGAAAATGGGTGTATAGAACTAAGTATGCATCAAATGGAAGTGTTGAACTCCATGAGGCTTGGTTAGTTATCAAAGTATTTTCTCACGATAAAATAATTGAATATAATGAAACCTTTTCCCCCATATCTAAACCAAATTCTATCTTCCTTATTCTATCCCTTTCCTCCTCACATAAATGGGAGTTCCATCAGATGAATTTCAAATCCACCTTATTGCATTGGGATTTGAAAGAGGAAATTTACGTGAAACAACCTCTTGGCTATGGTCAAAATGACTCCATCCTTGTGTGCCACCTTATGAAATATCACTATAGTCTTAAGCAAGTTCCTCAAGCTTGGTATGCTAAAATGGATAAATTTTGTCTTGACATTGGTTTTTCTAGATAAAATTCTCACACCAATGTCTATACCAATAAAGTAGGAAACCATGTCATTATATGTGTTATTTATGTAGATGACCTTGTTCTCACTAGTAATGACCCAAACCTTTTATACCTTGTGAAATCTATCCTTAAGAAGAAATTTGAAATGACATACTTAGGTCATTTAAATTATTTCCTTGGCCTCCAAGTATTGCAAACCAAGGAAAGAATTTTGATTTAAGAAATATAAGTATGCATGTGACCTTCTTCACCACTTTCACATGGAATATTGTAAACCTTCATCTTCACCCTTCCAATATGGAGTCAAACTTGCTACCATTTTTACTACACCCGGAGTAGATGCTACTTTGTATTATCATTTAGTTGGTAGCCTTTTTTATTTGAATAATACTTTTCCCAATATTTCATTTTTTGTTTATATTGTTTCCCAGTATATGCAAACACCTCATGAGAGCCATTGGAAAGTAGCAAAAAATATACTTCTGTAAATATGGGGTACTACTCAGTTTTTGATACATTATATTTTAGGGGGGACTCCTTTGTTGTTTGGTTTAGTTATTCTAATAGGGTCGATGATCCTAATGATCGGAAGTTTAGTCTAGGATATTGTTTTAGTCTTGGTTCTAAACCTATCACTTGGGATTGTAAGAAACAAAAAGATATTGATATTTCTTCAATAGAATCAGAGTGTTGAGTAACAATTAATGCAAGTAAATAATCATTATGGCTTCTAAAGATCCTTTTATATTTTGGATTCCAACGGAAGCATTCAACCACACTCTCTTGCGACAATTAGAGTGCCATAAACCTCACCAAATATCCAATTAAACATTATCATAGAAAACACATTGAAATCCACATGCACTTCATCAGAAAGATTATTCAAGATCGTGTTCTCATAATGCTTGTTTTCCCTACAAATGATCAAGTTGCAAACATTTTCACAAAGTCTCTTACATAAGTGAAGTTTCTGGACTTTGATATATGTTAGGATTTTAGGAGGTTTCCACTAAGGGGGGAGACGTTCTAATGCCTCCTTCCTTCCCCTATTGTGTCACCTTTGTAAATCCTTCAATCCTATCCCAAGTTTTTCTT
>JZKD02S0843351.1:0-14323 GCA_000966675.3 Picea glauca | reverse complement strand
TGTGTGTGTGTATATATATATATATATATATATATATATATATATATATATATATATATATATTTTGCAAAAACAATTTGTGACCAAAATCAATTACAAACCATGGAAAACTAAGAAGTTGGATATCTCGATTTCCCGCAACAACATAGACAGACATGCTTTGAAGCATAGAAATATGATTCTACAATATGCCTGATGTATATTTCATAATTCAAGTGCAACACCAACTGTATGGTGACCAGACCAATATGTGTACAAACCAGGGAAAACTAAGAAGTTGAATAATTTGGTTTTCTGCAACAAGCTACAGAGATACACTTTGAAACATTGAAATATGACTTTGCAATATCTTTTATGTATATCTCATAATTCAAGTGAAATACCAATTTTATCGTGATCAGAACAATATGTGTGTAAGATAAAGATGTTGTATTGAGGAATGGGCACATTTGACCATACATGGTCAATAAGTTTGTTTTGTACATGGCTTCTGTTGTTCAAAATAAAGCGGAGACTGCATTTTCACATGTATTTTTCCAATTCTTTTGTTGTGGCATTATTTTGTAGCATTTCAATATTGAAGTCTCCTACAAGCACAATGGTTCCGTTCAGATGAAAATGGTATAATGCATTGGAAAGAACATTTAGTATGTTGGAGAATGTTGCATGGGGAGAAACATACAAATTTAGTATTGCAATTTCTGTTCCATGGAAAAATACTCTTGCAAGCACCATATCAACATTATTTTCTTCGAAATGTATATGCTCCAAAATTGGTACATGGTTTTTCACCAATGTCATCATCCCATGTGTAATGTAACTTGATATGCAATTCTGATTTGGAAATTGTTTGTGTTGCATGCATAATGCCATGTATGTTTCCTGCAAGCACAAAATATCGAATTGCATTGTATCATATTCATTGTGTATATCATCCATGTGTACATGTAATATGTGTGTGTTAAGCGAGATAATTGATACATAAGAGTTTGTTTGTATGAATTGGTAATCATACTGCAGATGCCATTTTGCGGTAGTACTCAGCTATTCCATTTAAATATCAACTTTTTGTTTGAATTTGAAATTATCTTTTGTAAGAGTACCTAGTAAATACGAGTCTATGCTTCTGACATGGAATAGTGTTTTGTAAACAAGTCCATGTATTCGAATTCCAGTAGGCTGAAATGAAACACTATCAAGTGTTATCCCTTGTGATCTGTGAACTGTACGTGCACACACAAGTTTAATGGGAAACTGTTTTCAAATTTTCACTCGACCTATCTTTGTTGATGTCGATACTGGCTTTGATATTCGCAAAATAGGTGTCAAATCGCTTGCATTGTTTGAAATATATAGATAAGCCAACTTGCATGCTTGTCGCTTGCCTATATGTGGTTCATGGAACTTAATCCAAAGGACATCAAGTTTTTATGTTTTGGTGTGGACTTTGAGTATTCCATATGCACCATTGACCAATCCATCTTGTGAATCATAGTTGCAGGCATATATTTCAAACAACATTTCTAATTTCAGGAAAATCTGTAAAGGTAAAGTGGTTGTATGTTCATGACGTGGCACATTTACATGGTTGTCTTCTTCCAAGTCAATTGAATTGATGATGATATCATCTCCAGGCATGATCGATAGCATGTACATTTTATGCATTGCAACATCCTTATTTGTGTAGAACAGGTAAGGGAATGTTGGGTCTTTTGGTGCAGGTCACAAGGACCTCGAATTGATATATTTTATGTCATCATGTGTTTGGTTGTTTGTCCTCATTCTATTCAGAATTGCAATAAATGTTTCATCTGTCTGGCGTATTGTAGTATGCAATTCAAAGCATATAATATTGTCTCTCCAGAAGTTATGCATCACTATTTTCATGTTAACCATAGGTTGTTCAAATATCAAAGAATATTGGATCGGTTGTGCCTGGAAAAGATCCCCACGGAATATCATGTCAATGTTTCCAAAGTATTTTGTGTGCATATGTTTTATGCTTCTTAGTCAGCTGTCAATGGAATGCAAGAAGTGGCCGCCAATCAAAGATTCCTCATCTATAAAGACAAGATGGAGTTCGTCATAAATCTTAGACAAGGTATCTAACATTTCCTTTCTAAGTGGAAGAAACTGTGACTTGTTAAATGGAATTAAAAATGTAGAGTGGACCGTTGTTCCACCTGCATTATATGCATATTTTCATGTGTATGCAACTATTAGGCCCTTTGGTTTCATAGGATCAGAGGAATTGTTTGAATCATAGATTCGTACAAGAATTTGAAACATTTCTTTGGCTGTGAATGTCTTGCATGTTCCTGCTCCACCTGTAAGTAACAAGTGGATAGGAGTGTCCATGCTCAGTCATTTTTTAAGCGCAATGTCCTTTAGAAATGTTTGTTTTTCTTGATTCAACATACGTCTTATTCTACAGTATTCATTATTTTCAATAAGGAAAGGATGTTTTGTGACTTGTAAAATAGGATTGATACATTTTTCAAAGCCACCTGCTCGAGGACGAGGCAAATCTTCTTGCAAGTCATACGACTCACAGGGAGTTCTGGTTGTTTTTTGGTTTGTGAATGTCTCATCAAGAATGTCAGGGTTTTCTAGTTCATTAACTGTAATTTGTAGATCACCCCATGTTGGATTAACATTGTTAGTAAATCTACCTTCATTGATTTGCACTATGGTCTCAGAGGCAACATACGCAGCTTCCCATGTAGGGAAGTTATGTTTTAATGTCTCTTTGTTTTCATCCAATGGAACATATAAAAATAGTTTTTATCTACAATAATTTTCATAGTCATAATGTTTATTGTATTTGAAAAACTGTATCACAAAGGGTTTATTTCTTTTTGATATGGACACACCATTTTTTTTGTAATGCGATACGAATTCTACTAAGAATATATGCTTAATATGAGATGGATGCTGGAGGTAATAATCAATAATAGAGCGACATAGTACGTATTCTGAATTATCAGGCTCTTTTTATATCAAACACAATGGTTTAAGCACAAATGTGTGTTTCTCAAGTGGAGATGTGTTTATGAAGACACATTTTCTTGAACTAGAATTGAGGAGCAGGGAAAGTGCAATGTGGACTGCTTGTTGAGGAGACATTTGTTGAAGATTAAGCACTGTATTTCCAAGCGTGTGTATCATTTGTATGCCATCAATATGACTTATTTCATGTTCTTTGTGGATTCTTCTGAATGCACTTGTCATAGATTTGTCAACCTTTGTCATATACAAGGTACAGTACGATGCTACAACATATGCATTGAATATGTACTACGCATTTGTATTTGCCTTCCACATAGCTGGCATGTCCTTCGAGAAACTGTTGTTCCAGATATGGGAAAATTTTCATTTAAGGAAAAATGTTGGTTGTTTAAGTGTACATTGTATGGCTTGGATGTACTCATATTCGAATAGATTTATCTCTGTCAAGAAGTCATCGAAGCTCATCAACTCATCAAACTCTACTTGTTATAGAAATGCGAATAAGGATTTAGATTTCTAAACGACGACATTATCATCTAAACTAAGTGGCTCTATGATTCTTGTTTCTCTCATTTGTGGCACATGGAAGTTGTATTTGTAATGCGAGTTTTTTTGTTTTCTACAACTTTTTGTATAACAATGTCTACGAAATTTGGAAAGTTCTGGATCCAAATGATCTGTGTTGCATGCTATGTATTTGTCCACAAACTACTCGATCTGTGAATTGTTGTGAGCTCCATAGACTGGTGCACCCTCTACCTGCAACAGTGCGTGGTCATGTTCATTCCCCCTATTCTGGAATTCAGTCACAAAAGAGTAGTCTGATATTTTTTCGAAAAACGTTTCATCATGTCATATCAATTGTCTCAAATCATTTATTCTATGTCTATATTAGCAATTACATGTTACTCGGTCTTTTCTTATGAGGTAGTCAATGTCATTATTTTCCAGTGTATCTGTTTGTTTTTTACGTTTCCTGTTCCTATGCAAGTTAGATACCACAACCACCAATGGATCCCAACAATGCTCTGCACTTGTAAATGTGATGAAAAATGTTGGCAGGACCAATTGTCAGATCATTGCAAAAATTATTTTCTTGTTTTGTTGCAAATAGTCATGAGAGATGCAAATGTTTTTGAAATCTATGTATCCAATATCAAATTTCAGTATTTTTTCTAGGTCTATTTTGTACTTGACATCCTTGGCAAATGACTTTATCCCTTGTAACTGGTCTTTTCTTATTCGGACCCACATGCAAGACAACACTTTCTCTATTATTATGCACATTGTTTTGAAAAACAATTTTTTTATGTGGCAAGAGAAGTCACTGCTTGAATGTAGCAGTTCCCATCGAACTATTTTAGGGTAACTAAATCGTTATATAATTACAGTGGGAATTGGATCTCCATACAAGAGTGTTGGGAAGTTCATTTCCTCAGCGAATTTATCTTTGAATATTCCAAGTGGACATTGCCCCTCAATAGGTGCAATTTCAATAATCTTGTCTTGCAAGTCACGAATGCACTCTGTATCAGTGAATCCATGCACCAATGTCTCAGCAGGTGTTTCATTCTTCAATTCATCACTTGTATCAAATTCACTAGCAGTTTCGAGAGTTTGTGAAGAGTTTTCATCATCTTCTCCAAGAACATTGTTCTAGTTCTCATTTATACAAATTTGTTATGCTTTGTACAGGGCCCTCGAACATAATTATTTTAATTCTTTCATAATAGCATGCACACATACTTTTCCTGTCTGATACACATTTTTTATTGCAAGCATATTTTGAGAGCTACAAGAATTGTCATTGTATCGCTAATGAATTGTGGCAAGGATTTTTGCATGACATCTAGTTGAACAGGGACATTAATAATTGATCATGTTAAGCCCATCTCGGGTCGTTTATAGCCCCATGGCTTGATTTGTGCAAATGCAATTCACAGAGACACAAGTCTCTCTTCAAGTTCCATAAGTGCACTTACATCTGGCAGTGGTGTATTACATCTTATTTGGTCGGAGGTTGAAAATTGTGGCAGTTTTCCATTTTCAAGCGACTGTTTGCATGGAAGACAAATTTTTCCACTGGAAAATGTTTTATCATGTGCTGACAAGTGGAGGTATTCTACTTCTAAATCAGGCGTGAAAGACTTACTATTTTTTGCGAAAATCAATTGATTGCAAATTGCACATGCAATGGAAGGAGTGTCTTTTCTTTGTTTCATGTAGGTCCATCTTGCATTTTTATTCTGTAGGGAAGTATGGGTATAAAGTGTTTGCTGGTTTTCATTGGAAGTAGTGCATGATGTTGCTTCTAGCCCACAAAATGTGAATTTTTCCTCTGAGACACTTGCATGAATATTCTAGGATATGCGATCATACATGTTTCTATTATGTTGTGCACAAACATTTTTTTTTAGATTGTGATATGTCAGTTTCTCAGTAGAAGGAAGCGTAGCAATGTATTTTTTTCTCTCGTGTATGAACTTTTTCAAGTTGTGATAACTTATTCTATGTTTCTTGTTGAAGGTCAGGATGACCTCATGGAAGCTGGGATGAATTTCACTCTGATTAAATAACATGCAACACTTATGCACATTTGATGTGGTTTGGATGGCATTGACACTGGACCCTGGATTGATAGTATTTCCTATAATACCAATGTTTTTTGTTTCTATCACGTATGAACTTTTTCAAGTTGTGATAACTTAGCCTAGTTTTTTTTTTTAAGCCCTATATGGCCTCATCACAACTGGGGCGAATTTCACACATGACCTTTTTAAAGTTGTGATAACTTAGTTTATGTTTTTTGTTTAAGACCTGTATGGCCTTATCGCAACTGGACCGTAAGTTCTCATTAAAAAGCATGCCATGCGTATGAAGATTCGATATGATTTGGGTGGCATGGACATTGGACCCCGAACCAATGATATGTCCAAGAAAAGGTTGATAATGGATATGCATCGTATATGTTTTCAACGAGAGGATGTCAATTGTTCGATCATGATTTGAATCAATAGACCAGGAATGTACATTGCCATATGCCAGCGCCGACTAGTCCTGGATATTTACTCTGAATATGATAGATAGCCATTGCAAACATAATATTTCACCCTCCACATTTCCTTTTTCAAATGACAGTGCAATTTTTACAAGGTATTCTTGCCAACCTCCAATTGCCAGCATATTTTCTAGGAGATATGGCGAAAGGTGTTGATGCAAGCAGCTAAAAGTCTGTTGGCTGCCATCTATAATTGCATTACAAATGGAATGTATAGTGTAAAGTCATAGGGACTTCACATCAAAATCTTTTGCTACCAAACAACAAATTTCATTGAACAAACTATCTCGACAGCTAGATACAATAATTATTGCTATCTGCAAACCATGGAAGTCTATGCGATGCATAATCCATTTCCACTGCAATTCAAGGTCTTTGCAAATGAGGGACAAGTAAATATGAGGTCCCCCAAGATTGCATATGGACAATTTTCTATAAATTTGTGGTTCATAATGACCACTAACAGGATTGGCATCATGGAACAAGATGCAATATGGATTGTTAGATGCAATTTTGTTGAATAGTAGATATCTTATTTTTATTGTCAATGATGTTAAGAACAAAATATCAATATAGCATTGAAAAACCTCAGAATAAGTACTCAATGCCTTGATGAAGAGATAATTTCAGATAATAAGCCTCTTCGAGGGGGAAAAATCCTTTTAGCCCACATAAATGTTCAAGTACAAGATGATTCCAAATGAAAATGTCTCCTTGGTATATATAGGAGACTAGGAGGTATACTTACAACTAATGGAATAAATTCGGCATAAATAAAATAACATTACTAATGTAATATGCCCCAATTAAGGGGTAATGATCCAATATTAGGGCTTAACATGCCCCTCCCCCTGAGACAAGTGTTGTCCGCAATGCGTGAGTAACTTTTGATGCTTCTGTATAAAAGACTCATCTTCCCAAGTGGAATCTTTAGCCGGTAGTTTCCTCCATTTAATGAGATACTCTGAAATGGATCTATTCCTTAGCTAGTGAATTCTTGTGTCAGTGATGGCTTCAGTCTCCAATATGATTTTTCCTTCCTCTTCAAGTTCTCGCAATATAGTTTGAACTGGGATCTTGTCTCTTATAAACATCTTTAAGAATGAAACATGTAAAACTGGGTGTACTTGTGAAGATGCAGGCAACTTCAATTGTATGCCATAGTACCAATCTTTTGCAACACCTTATAAGGGCCATAGTACTTTGGTGATAATTTATTATCCTTCTTGGCTTGCTTGAGTGACATCTTTTTGTATGGTTGTAGTCTTAAAAACACCCAATCCCCTACTTCAAAACTTCTTTCACCATGATGTTGATCTGCTTGTTGTTTCATGCGATTCTGTGTCATGGTCAGGTTGTCCTTTAATATTTGGAGAACTTGTTGTTGATGCTCGATGTGATCTTCCACTTCTTCAACCTTAGATTTTTCTTTCAGAAAATAAGTGATGGAAGGAGGGTGGTTCCATAGAGTGCCATAAATGGTGTCATTTTTGTTGCAGTATGAAAGGAAGTGTTATACCACCATTCTGCGAAGGGTAACCATTTGAACCATTGTGTTTGTTTATCAGAGACAAAGNAACAATCACCATGATGACACTCTTTCCTTCAGAATTTGGTAACCCTGTGATGAAATCCATGGAAACCTCCTCCCAACGCTCACTTGGGATGGCTAATGGTTGTAAAAGACCTGGGGTCTTAATTGTTTCCACCTTATTTTGTTGGCAAACCAAACATTCTGCCACAAACATTTGAACATCATTTTTAAGTCCATCCCCCAAAAACTCCTTCTTGAATCTATGGTAGGTTTTCAAAAATCACGAGTGCCCTCCTACTGGAGAGGTGTGCAATTCCAATAATACCTTTTATTTGATTTGGGAGTTATTACATAAATATAAGCGATATTTGTACCATAGTGAATCATTTTTCCATTTAAATGTATCTGATGCACTCAAATCCTACTGCAACCTCTGAATGAGAGTCCACACTTTTTCATCATTCTTCTATTCATCCCTTGCTTCTATTATCCAATCATGTTGGATGATCGAGATAGCATAGAGAAATACCTCAACATCTTCATCCTTTCTTGAGAGTAGATCTGCCAAAACATTTTGCTTCCCCTTTTTATAGACGATTTCAAAATCATAACCCAATATCTTGGTTACCCATTTTTTTTTTCTTATGAAGATAGTCTTTGTTCCAAGAATATGGTAACCCTGTGATGAAATCCATGGAAACCTCCTCCCAACACTCACTTGGGATGGCTAATGGTTGTAAAATACCTGAGGTCTTAATTGTTTCCACCTTATTTTGTTGGGAAACCAAACATTCTGCCACAAACATTTGAACATCATTTTTAAGCCCATCCCAAAAAAATCCTTCTTGAATCTATGGTAGGTTTTCAAAAATCACGAGTGCCCTCCTACTGGAGTGGTGTGCAATTTCAATAGTACCTTTTATTTGATTTGGGAGTTCTTACATAAATATAAGAAATCTTTGTACCATAGTGAATCATTTTTCCATGTAAATGTATCTGATGCACTCGAATCCTACTGCAACCTCTGAATGAGAGTCCACACTTTTTCATCATTCTTCCATTCATCCCTTGCTTCTATTATCCAATCATGTTGGATGATCGAGATATCATAGAGAAAGACCTCAACATCTTCATCCTTTCTTGAGAGTACATGTGCCACAACATTTTGCTTCCCCTTTTTATAAACGATTTCAAAATCGTAACCCAATATCTTGGTTACCCATTTTTGTTTATATTATGAAGATAGTCTTGTTCCAAGAAGTATTTAAGACTACCATGATATTTTTTGACCTTGAAGTTCCTACCTATTAGGTAAGGACGCCATTTCTTCAATGCATGTATTATTTCCATCATTTCCTTCTCATAAATGGGTTTGTGTAAGTCCTTTCCCTTGAGTGGTCAACTTTCAAACGCCAGGGTCCTTCCTTCTTGCATTAGTATAGCACCAATTCCATTTCCCGAGGCATCACATTCCACAATAAAGGTTTTTGTGAAGTCTGGAGTGGTCAAGGCATGAGCTTTCCACATCGCCTCTTTAAGTTATTCAAAAGCTTTAGTTTCCTCTAGAGTCCATGAAAACGCATCCTTCTTAGTTAGTGTCGTTAAAGTTGTTTCTATTCTTCCATATTGCCAAAAAAACTTGCGGTAGTAACCTATCAAACCCCAAAATCCTCTCAGATTCTTCAATGTTTTTGGAATTGGCTAGTCTATCATGACCTTAATCTTGTTAGGGTCTATCTTGACACCTTCATGAGATACAATATGACCCAAACAATCTACCTCCTTCACTCCAATGAAACATATGGATGGTTTGGCATATAGTTGTTGCTCCTTTAGTAGTTGTAGCACCTTGTCAACATGTCGCACATGATCCTTGAAGGAAGTGCTTGAAAATGGAATTCAACAACCCTTGGAATGTGGAAGGTGCATTTGTAAGGCCAAAAGGCATGACCAAAAATNAACACCCAATCCCCTACTTCAAAACTTCTTTCACTACGATGTTGATCTGCTTGTTGTTTCATACGATTTTGTGCCATGGTCAGGTTGTCCTTTAATATTTGGAGAACTTGTTGTTAATGCTCGATGTGATCTTCCACTTCTTGAACCTTAGATTTTTCTTTCAGAAAATAAGTGATGGAAGGAGGATCGTTCCATAGAGTGCCATAAATGGTGTAATTTTTGTTGCAGTATGAAAGGAAGTGTTATACCACCATTCTGCCAAGGGTAACCATTTGAACCATTGTGTTTGTTTATCAGATACAAAGCAACAAAGGTATCCTTCCATACATTTGTTCACTATCTTGGTTTGTCCATCAGATTGAGGATGATAGGATGAGCTATGAGCCAATTTAGTACCCAAACAAGAAAACAATTATGTCCAAAAATATGTCGTGAAGATGGGATCTCTGTCACTTACAATAATCTTTGGGTTGCCATGTAGATTTTGAACTGTCTCCATGAATGCGATGGAAATTGTACTAGATTTGAAGGGATGAGAGAGTGCACAAAAGTGTGCGTACTTGGTCAGTCTATCAACAATCACCATGATGACACTCTTTCCTTCAGAATTTGGTAACCCTGTGATGAAATCCATGGAAACCTCCTCCCAACGCTCACTTGGGATGGCTAATGGTTGTAAAATACCTGGGGTCTTAATTGTTTCCACCTTATTTTGTTGGCAAACCAAACATTCTGCCACAAACATTTGAACATCATTTTTAAGGCCATCCCCCAAAAACTCCTTCTTGAATCTATGGCAGGTTTTCAAAAATCACGAGTGCCCTCCTACTGGAGAGGTGTGCAATTCCAATAATACCTTTTATTTGATTTGGGAGTTCTTACATAAATATAAGCGATATTTGTACCATAGTGAATCATTTTTCCATTTAAATGTATCTGATGCACTCAAATCCTACTGCAACCTCTGAATGAGAGTCCACACTTTTTCATCATTCTTCTATTCATCCCTTGCTTCTATTATCCAATCATGTTGGATGATCGAGATAGCATAGAGAAATACCTCAACATCTTCATCCTTTCTTGAGAGTAGATCTGCCAAAACATTTTGCTTCCCCTTTTTATAGACGATTTCAAAATCATAACCCAATATCTTGGTTACCCATTTTTTTTTTCTTATGAAGATAGTCTTTGTTCCAAGAAGTATTTAAGACTAACATGATCTTTTTTGACCTTGAAGTTCCTAGCTATTAGGTAAGGATGCCATTTCTTCAATGCATGTATTATTTCCATCATTTCCTTCTCATAAATGGGTTTGTGTAAGTCCTTTCCCTTGAGTGGTCAACTTTCAAAAGCCATGGGCCTTCCTTCTTGCATTAGTATAGCACCAATTCCATTTCCCAAGGCATCACATTCCACAATAAAGGTTTTTGTGAAGTCTGGAGTAGTCAAGGCATGAGCTTTGCACATCACCTCTTTAAGTTATTCAAAAGCTTTAGTTTCCTCTAGAGTCCATGAAAATGAATCCTTCTTAGTTAGTGTCGTTAAAGGTGTTTCTATTCTTCCATATTGCCAAAAAAACTTGCGGTAGATACCTATCAAACCCAAAAATCCTCTCAGATTCTTCAATGTTTTGGGAATTGGCCAGTCCATCATGACCTTAATCTTGTTAGGGTATACCTTGACACCTTCATGAGATACAATATGACCCAAATAATCTACCTCCTTCACTCCAAATAAACATATGGATGGTTTGGCATATAGTTGTTGCTCCTTTAGTAGTTGTAGCACTTTGTCAACATGTCGCACATGATCCTTGAAGGAAGTGCTTGAAAATGGAATTCATCAACCCTTGGAATGTGGAAGGTGTATTTGTAAGGCAAAAAGGCATGACCAAAAATTCATAATTGCCTTCATGAGTTCAGAATGTTATTTTTGGGATATCTTCTTCCTTCATTCTAATCTGATGATACCCTGAACGAAGATCCAATTTTATGAAATAGATTTCGCCATGTAGTTCATATAACAATTCATCAGTGACGAGAATGGGAAACTTATCTTTAATAATGATCTTGTTGAGATCTCTATAATCTGGACACACACACCATGAGCTATCTTTCTTGAATACCATTACCACTNAACAATCACCATGATGACACTCTTTCCTTCAGAATTTGGTAACCCTGTGATGAAATCCATGGAAACCTCCTCCCAACGCTCACTTGGGATGGCTAATGGTTGTAAAAGACCTGGGCTCTTAATTGTTTCCACCTTATTTTGTTGGCAAACCAAAAATTCTGCCACAAACATTTGAACATAATTTTTAAGGCCATCCCCCCAAAAATCCTTCTTGAATCTATGGTAGGTTTTCAGAAATCACGAGTGCCCTCCTACTGGAGAGGTGTGCAATTCCAATAATACCTTTTATTTGATTTGGGAGTTCTTACATAAATATAAGTGATATTTGTACCATAGTGAATCATTTTTCCATGTAAATGTATCTGATGCACTCGAATCCTACTGCAACCTCTGAATGAGAGTCCACACTTTTTCATCATTCTTCCATTCATCCCTTGCTTCTATTATCCAATCATGTTGGATGATCGAGATAGCATAAAGAAAGACCTCAACATCTTCATTCTTTCTTGAGAGTACATCTGCCACAACATTTTGCTTCCCCTTTTTATAGACGATTTCAAAATCGTAACCCAATATCTTGGTTACCCATTTTTGTTTTTCTTATGAAGATAGTCTTTGTTCCAAGAAGTATTTAAGACTACCATGATCTTTTTTGACCTTGAAGTTCCTACCTATTAGGTAAGGACGCCATTTCTTCAATGCATGTATTATTTCCATCATTTCCTTCTCATAAATGGGTTTGTGTAAGTCCTTTTTCCTTGAGTGGTCAACATTCAAAATCCATGGGCCTTCCTTCTTGCATTAGTATAGCACCAATTCCATTTCCCGAGGCATCACATTCCACAATAAAGGTTTTTGTGAAGTCTGGAGTTGTCAAGGCATGAGCTTTGCACATCACCTCTTTAAGTTATTCAAAAGATTTAGTTTCCTCTAGAGTCCATGAAAATGCATCCTTCTTAGTTAGTGCCATTAAAGGTGTTTCTATTCTTCCATATTGCCAAAAAAACTTGCGGTAGTAACCTATCAAACCCAAAAATCCTCTCAGATTCTTCAATGTTTTGGGAATTGGCCAGTCCATCATGACCTTAATCTTGTTAGGGTCTACCTTGACACCTTCATGAGATACAATATGACCCAAATAATCTACCTCCTTCACTCCAAAGAAACATATGGATGGTTTGGCATATAGTTGTTTCTCCTTTAGTAGTTGTAGCACTTTGTCAACATGTTGCACATGATCCTCGAAGGAAGTGCTTGAAAATGGAATTCATCAACCCTTGGAATGTGGAAGGTGCATTTGTAAGGCCAAAAGGCATGACCAAAAATTCATAATGGCCTTCATGAGTTCAAAATGTTATTTTTGGGATATCTTCTTCCTTCATTCTAATCTGATGATACCCTGAACGAAGATCCAATTTTGTGAAATAGATTTCGCCATGTAGTTCATCTAACAATTCATCAGTGACGAGAATGGGAAACTTATCTTTAATAATGATCTTGTTGAGATCTCTATAATCTGGACACACACACCATGAGCTATCTTTCTTGAATACCATTACCACTGGTGCAGAGTAAGAACTTTGGCTAGGTCTAATAATTCCAACCTCTAACATTTCTTCAACCATTTTGTCAATTTCACTCTTCTGGGTGTAAGGGTATCTGTATGGATTTATTTTAGGAGGAACACTCCCAGGAATTAGGTGAATTTCATGATAATGATTTCGAGTGGGTGGAAGACCTTTGGGAATATCTTCAAATACTTTGGAATGCTTATCAATGATCCCTTGGAGATCTTGAGGAATAGATGGCTTATATGTTTGAATATATAGTGAGCATAGTTGTGCAATAACGCCTTCGTGCCCATTTTTCAATAATTTTGTCATGCCATTAAAGCTTATCACCTTACTGATTTTCCCTATGATACCTCTTAACTTAATTTCTTTTCCTTCCAATGAAAATTTCATGAAAGTTTCTTGAAAATTAAAAGCCATTGTTCCTAATGATTGTAACCATTGGATTCCTAGTACAACATACACACCACCCATCAATATAGAAATCATTGGACTATTAATTAGATATTCCCCCATAGTAAGATTGATATTATTGCATTTTCCTAAAAAATTGATAGTTCATCCATATGCAATCATTACTTGAAACTCTGGCACTGGATATACAAAGAAATTGAGAGCTTTGGTTAATTTATAGTGAATGAAATTATGAGTACTACCAGAATCAATTAGGACTATTAGCTTTTTCTTTTTGATGTATCCTTTGATATTGAGGGTTTGAAGAGTGCTAATTCCAACCAATGCATTACACGATATCGTGGGAGTCAACTCTTCAGATGAAATTGCTTCTACGTTTTCATCTTGATATGGTTCTTGTTCTTCTTCTTCTTCCTCTTCACAATATATGTAGACTAATTTCTTCTCACCACACTTATGTCACTTACTATACTTGTTGTCACAATTAAAGAATAAACCTTTTTCTTTTATTTCCTCCAATTGTTGAAGTGTCAATCTTGTAGGTTGAGGTGTTTTAGAAGAAGGAGCATTGTTCTCTCTATAGATGTTAGGATTGGTCCTTCTAGTAGCCATAGCCATATTTTTACTTTCAACATTTCTTGC
>JZKD02S0843296.1:0-14323 GCA_000966675.3 Picea glauca | reverse complement strand
GGGGTGCACGGAAGAATTCTTCCAAGAATTACATTCAAGAGAAAGAACACAAATCTCTTAAGCCTTTCAGAGCCAACAAAGCCCAGGAAGAATAGAGAGACTCAAGTATCGAAAGAAAATATCCTTTTGTTTGGAAGATAAACAGACAAGATCTGTTCGGGAGGGTCCAAGGTTTGTCACGACCGTTATATTTGAAGAAGTAGTGCAGGCGTTAACGCCTCGACTCCTTGAGTCTTCTCAAGTTCGATGAATGTTGGTAATCATCGTGAAGGGGATGAATCCTCTGAAGTATGAAACCTGAAGTCGCGATGTGATATGGACCGTAGATCCAAGGATCTATCGGGACCCACCTTGACCATCGGATCTATGAGTTTGGAGTTCATGCGACGGGAGAATCGCGCATTGGTGTGACTAAACCTCCGAAACTCGAAGTCGTGATGTGACCTGGATGGTTCGATCGAGGAAAGTCGTGGACCGTCGATCTGACACGAGAAGATTTCGGGGATTGGGAATCAGGGAAAAGAGGAAAAAAATATTTCCACTTCGTGAAACATGAAATCCTGAAACGTGAATTCCTGATTCGTGAAGAGGTGATCTAGACCGTTGGATCGCAGAAGGTCATGGGCCGTTGATCTAACATAAGTGAAGTTCGAAGTTCAGACTCTAGGGAGAAGGAGGTGAGCAAACTTTTGAGTCCACGAGGTGTGAAGTCCCGAAACGCTCGAAAGTGGGCCCTAGGTCATAGCTGGAGGTCACATCAGTGGAGAATAAGGGAAGGAGCTAGCACTCGCTGGGCTCTAGTTTAGAATTCGGGAAGTCGGGAGAGTTGGGTGACTCATAGCAGAATACCCGAAGTCGCGAAGTGCCTTTTGATTAGGCATGTGGTCACAACCTGAGTTCATATGAAGGAAAGGGCTAGCATGAAGAGCTAGGGCCTATTTTTCAAATCCTTCAAAGGATCTAGGAAAGAGCCCATGGGTTTGGAAGAACCTGCAATTTGAAGAAAGGGGAACCTAAAGAGAGTTAAGGAAAGAAAAAAATTTATGCCTGACCCCTTAAAAGAGCACTTAGGGGTCGGGTGTGTTACATGTTCACTTGACTCTTCAAGAGGGAATCCTCCTATCAAGCTACCGCTCCAAATACAATACTTCTTACTCACTCCCATTACATTGCTTTAACCCATTTATATAGTGGTACCAACCACCTAAGAACATTCTAGAGGAGGAACCTTCTAGAAGCAAAACCTTCTAAGAAATCCTCTTACATTTATTATATCTAACTTCCATAATGAGATTTATTTAATACTTTAGTGGACCTTTTACCCCTTTCATTTAATGACCTCCACTATTATCCCCTGGGTCCCCCCCCCCCCCCCCCTCCCCCTACTACCTCTCTATATACAGTACACTAACCCATCCCTTAACATTTTTTTCATGGCATATGTTAAGAATTTATTTTGGCATGTGACCAAGTCTACATATGTGGGATCAATTGAAGTAAGGGTGGGTGTGATGATACTTACCACATTCTCTCACACATATACCACCCTCAAGGTGCATTCCTTTGAATCATTACAGATGGAACTAGAGGATATATGTGGTATTTTTATGGTTTAGTGAATGTGTCCCTATGGCAATAGGTTTGGAGGTTATTAGCTTGTCTTGGAGCTAAAGTATTTAGATTGATGTGAAGATATTATGTCTCTCTACCATAATTTTCCATTGCTTTGTATTTCTAAGATTGGTTTTTCTAAGGCAAGGTTCCTTTGGAATCTTGATTGGGCCTTATTAGGTTGGGCCAAGTTTGGATTGGGATTTTCTGGCATATGTTTGGAATCTTAGGTTTCCTCATCCAACAACCTGGTTCTTTTACTCTTTTTTTGGTCTATGCTCAGAATGTTCCTTTCTTGATTCTCGGGTTTTTATTATTTCTTTATTGTATTTCACCCTCCGGGTTCAATAGTCCTCAAGATCTAGTTATGCATTTTTCAAAATCCTAATTGGTCATTGAGGGAGTCTGTTCATTTGATGTTGTGTTTGTTTTGTCTTCATATTTATAGGTTGGGGGATGGGCCTATTATTGTTGTAGGGATTTCTTTCCCCCTTTTCTCTTTCAGTCTGCAAGGCCCCTTTGCTTTTGTCCTCATGTCTTATTCCTAACTCATGATTTCAATCCCAATGGACTATAAAGTGCTCCAAGAAACAAGATGGGTTGTTACGAAACATGCAGATATATTGGACAGGCATGACAGTCTAATACAATCACTTCAAGAAAAATTGGGGAAACAAGGCTCAATTACTATCTCTCTTGAGGAAGTTATTATGGGTATCTTGCTTCACCAAGAAAAACACATTTTGGCTCTTGAGGACGGATTCGCTAATTTACATCAGACTGTAACACAACTTGTCAAGATAAATCAAAACAGAGTAGGTATTATTATTTGTCCCTTAGCTACAAATCATGGGCCTCTAGGACAAATAGCCCCATCTCATGAAGTCATGGTGAACACAGTCCCAATAAAGGAATCAACACCTCGACCAACACTCAAGGGATGAAAATCCCTACTATTATACTATCATAGTTACTTTCAGATTTTGTTTTTTAAATTTGTTAAGTTTTTAGGCTCTCATTGTATATTTTACACATATCAATTTGAAAGGTTCATGACGTATTTCAAGAATATCCAGGTTTTTAGGGTTTTTCTAGAGAGCCCTCTTTTTTTGGCATGTACACTAAAGAACGATAACGATACTTTTTTTGATGTACTCTTTGTTGCGAGATTTTTTGCAGCCTTTATTTAATATAAATCCTCCAATTATGATTAATAATAATAACAACGTGTTGTGGTTGATAGGAGAAGACTCACCAAAGAGAAGGCATTAATGAATCTTTCCATTGTGGCATGAGAAAAAGCATCGGAGATGATGATAAACTGAGAATAACTTGACATATGGAAGGTTTATATGGATGATCAAGATAATTGAGGAATGGGTGACACATATTATGAACTTCGCTTCATCATTAACATAACACTATAAGGATTTGGGCAACAACTAACACCAAAAGAAACCAATGACATAAACCATCAATGTAGGAGGCATTGAGGCATTCTCCATCGAGATTGGAAGAGAAACCTATAAGAGGACTAAAACTCAAAATCATGGTACAACTCCTAAGGAAATACTAAAACCCAACAACTATAAATTTGGAGAACACAAAATATAGAAAAACCAACCCTAAAAAATTGAAAATCACCCTTAAAACATCAATGTGGACAAAAAATTAAGCTTATGCGGGAAATTAGGAGAAAAAATGTAAAAAATGACTTAGAATGCAAAAGTGATGGTAAAAAGTCTATAAATATAGTACACATGAATTATTTTAACCATTTTACCATTCACTATTTATTGAGAGCATAAAAACCATTTTTCTTATCTAATTCCAAATGCAATTTCCGGAGGATTCCACCATGGGATTTCGATGTAGTCAGTTGCAAGTAAGCCTAGACTCTATGCTTTTTCGTTATTCTCCTTTCAAATTTTCATTTTCTGAATTACTTGGCATGTCCCATACCCTACAACAATGTAGGGATTTATGCACACGAGCCCACTTTAACATGGCCCATGTGGACTAGGCTAGAGTGGGACCCATGTGCACATCCTGCTAATACCATTGGAGGCCATGCACACCTCCCAGAAAAACAAAATTTCAAAATTTAATTTTATCATTGTTTGTTGATTATGCAAGCACCATGAACTTGAAATATTAGTGCAAGAGAGAGCACGAGGCAGAGCATATTGCATTTCTAATAGACTCAGTTGTACTCGGTGCCCTACAAGTGTGTGGCTTACTAAACTTCTTCAAATGTGCAAAGTAACTTGAGACTACTCAAGAGATTTCTGATGTTGTGGGATCCAAACATCAATGTCGTATGCATTGATGATGAGATTCTAGAGATAGGTGTCGAGGAAATATCCTTTCTTATGGGATTGTTCCAATGAATAAATTGAATCATTTTTCTTAGAGGATTTCATTATGGAGCCACAAATATTGTGAGTGGATACACTGACCTTTACTACAAACATGGGACTCAAAAGAATAGTATTCGGATTCCTATTCATGCTATCACCAATAACAACTTATAGGATATCATGTACATTATTACCCGAGTAGCAGGGTCAATGAGATCGTACCAAACCTCTCATCCTTTTATGCATTGTAGAGTGTAGTGTCTAGCACCCACAATATTTGATTAGAGTCTTGCTATATTAGAAAACCTTAAAGAGTAGTTAATAAAGGTCAAACTCAAGAGATAAAAATCCTTTGGATATGGGAATATTTTATGTAGTTTTTTTTTTGAGAGACTTGCTTCTACCCATCCTTGATCTGCCACACCACTAGCTAGATCAAGAGAGCTTAAGATGACACTATGGATGGATCTTATGCATTGACTGGGAAAAATCCAGATCATCAATGCATTTGATGATGTCTTTTTTTATTAGTTAATGGAAAAAATAGTGGTCATTTAGGATTATCCATGTGAGGGAATGGATTTACATCATGATCTAGACTTGGCCTTACCCCCTACAACATGGTGGGTCCCCACTAGTAAGACTTACTTTGTGTTTTTGAGTTTTTAAATGTTTTTTTTATTTTATTTTAGGAGGTTTATAATTTTTTTAGATGTAATGTCAAGAACTATTATGTTTGTGTGACACAAATGTGGGTGGACCTAGATGTCCAAATAGATTCCCTTGGAACCATTGTCGATGTCAATTTAATGGGGAGAACCAACCAGATAAAACTGAGTTGGTAGTAGGTGTAGACGTTTTAGAGTCAGTTCAAGTGCTTTGAGAGGCCCAATGGAACATTGAGGTTTTGACTTTCATTTTTTCATTGACTTGACTTCCTTATATCCCAGAGCAGATGCAAAGGTACATGGTAGGCATACCACCATCATGATAGTAGCTACTCAAATGAATGGATACAACCTTGATCTGTTACCATAATGTTCATGGTGCCCAAAAGGGTGAGGAGTAATCTTCCTGACATTGCCTATTGTAGTCGGATTATATAGTCCCATTTTTGTATCATTGGTGGTTGAAAAGCTCATTTTTGTACTTTGACGTTACACATTTTGGACATGATGTGATGCTCTATTCTATTTCTTACATATCAATTTGGTTCTACTTATGAGTTAAAATGATGTTTTCAACATTTTTTATGTTTTATGTACATGCATGCCTTAATATTATTGATGCAAAAAATTTCAATCTTAAACATAATTAGCTAATGAATCTATAATTTCATTAAACCTTATTGGTGTAGGAATATAACTAATGAAAACAAAATGATGCTCAAGAAGTCTCACCCATAAAAACTTTCTTAGACAAATAGGATCACACACGGTAAACATTATTCAACTATGACTCTGTTAGTTGCAAATCTTGGTGGACCCACAAATGTAATATATGAAGAGCAACTACTTCATACATATGTTTAATAACTATTGATATTTAGATTGGTTAAGATCCAAACAACAACTTCATGAGGATAAATATCCCCTTGCATTTTTATAGAGGTGGTACTCCTATGTCATGATAATCTGAAAGATGTATATTGATGCTCTTGGATTGGGGAGAATGCTAGATAGAAAACCCCAAGTCTTTATTGCTTAGTTTTATATGGAATGGTTCTTGATAACCAAATCTGATCTTTATGTGTAGCAACTAACTTCTCAACAATAAAAAGTTTGAAAGGAGGATTCAATATTAGAATAAATGTATGCTCAACATAATTTATATAACCCTCTGAAATACAAAAATACAAAAGATAAAACCATATTTTCTTGCAAGAAAAAGAGTGAAATGATCTTTAATCATTTCAGGGAACTTTAAAAGAGTAATGCAGTTAAAATTGAAAAGACTTTGATAAGTACACTCTAAAAATCTCACACTCAGAAATCCCAAGATCTAAGAAATCATTAAAGTCGTGCCCTGAAGTAGTTCTCAGTGGAGTTTATCAAATGAAAGATATTTCTCATTACAAAGCATTCAGTAAACAAATTGACTAGTGGTTCAGAAACAAAGTTTGTCAAGCACAAGGACTAAATCTCCATTAATCAAATAGAAAATCTTGGCTTACATTTAGCAATCACATATAATGTTGTCAATACTCCATAATCTTATAGAGAAAATTCTTGGAAGAATATAAGAAAAACACTCAAGAACTCAACCTTATGCTCGGTTCATAAATTCAAGCATAAAGCCATGAGAAAAATAATGTAGAAGAAGAAGATGTGTTGGCACAGGAGCCGACCTAGGGTTCAACGCTTCAACAACGCATCAATAAAACCCTAAATACTAGCCCTTTCGGCAACATCTGCAAAGCAGATGAAATCTCACCCAAGGTAGAGGCAAGGGGGGTTGTAGGACTTAAGTGTCTACAACCTAGTTGGGACACAGATATGTGATCACAATACTTAATAGAGCACTTAGAAATTAACATTCATTAGTATTTTAACCCTTATTCACATCGCAGTTCAAACCCTTGTTACAGAGCAGCGCAGTATTACCCAAGATCTAAGAATATCTAACCAGTAGCACATAGAATCAAAGTAGATCTAGCATTCATTCATACATAAAGCACTTGAGCATCAATGGATTAAGCAACTAAATACATAAACAACAACATAGCACAAAGCACATTGACACAGGATATATGTGATTCACCCCAGTGTGGGGCTACGTCCACCAACTCTTCTTCTTATTTATTAGTCTCTTCAATCTCCTTATCAACACCAAGCTATAAAGACAACTCCGCATAAGACAAGAGATCTGCGCACACCTCGAAAGATCCTCCTTCCCCAGGTTAGATCCAAGCACAAAGCCTTACACAGAATGTACACAAAGCACTTACAAAATGTTTGCACTTAGCTATGCAAGCCTTAACACATCTTCTTGCATATAGCTAACATTAGCACTAAGCCATTTTCTCCTTCTTACATCACTTAGCTACTTACTTATACATTACAAAAAGAGCCTAAACATGGGTAAACCCATGGGCCAACATCACATACCCGTTACATAAACCCTAAAACACAAAAATCCCACAAAAAGGGTGAGATCCTGCGATCTCCACTTCGCCTGGGCGCTCCGTCTTTGATCAGCCTGTCGAAGTCCCAAAAATGGTCAAACTCGACCAACGTTCTCCCAAAACTTAGTCGAGGGCCAACAGGCCCGCATCACTCACCTGTGACTCCCGAGTCACTCTAATCTGGGCAACACTACTTCAAAGTCCTCGAGCTTAGCTCAAGCTGCCTCGACTTGCTTCTTTTCTAGAGCCTCTTGCTCGGTGGACTCCTGAATGACTTGTTCGATGACAGGCCCTTCTAGGCGTTGTTCCACTGTGGTGACCACATGTTCCAACTGTGATCCTTTTCCCTCAATCTCTTTAAAGAGGGTGCAGGCTATGTCCTGCACCAGCTGGAGTCGTTGTGTCACCTCCATCATTATTCTCTGGATAGTAGTGACCTACTGTTGAATTGTGTGTTACTCTTGCGATCTCTTCATCTTTTCAATGGTCGTAATTTGCTTCAGTTGTGCTTGCACTGTCGACGCCTGTTGCTTCACCTCCTAGATCTGTGGCTCCAATATCCTTAGCTTTGGGTCTTCTGTAAGGTGCTCATAGGTCTACGCACTTTGGTTACTTATTTGCTTGCATTCTGAGGCCATTTCCTTGATTCTTTTGATTGTGCTCCTGGTAGTTTCTTCCCTTTGATCTCACACTTCTTCCAGAGTGCTCGACACTACTTGCAGTTCTAGCTCTTCTACTCTTACTTGAAGCTGTTGAATGGCTTCAGCGAGCTTCCCTACTTGGCTTTCAGTTGTCTCTTCTTCCATCGGAGCCAATCCTGGCATAGAGAAAAGTGCTCTAGTTACTGCTTCTCTAGCCCCAATATGCTCCGTGAGCAGTTGTTCTTTTTCTTTCTAGATCTACTCTCTGTCCTCTTCAAAATTCGCTCTAAGGTCATATTTCTCTTATTGCACAACCTGACGTTTCTCTAGGGATTCCTCCTTTGCTTGCTTCAAAGCCTCTGTGGCCTGCTCTTTTTCTTCCTGTACACGTCGAAGGCGAGCCTCTGCTATGTATGCTATTCTACGTAGTTGGGTGGGCTCATCCCCCAATTGTTGGACAACTAAGAGGGGGGGTGAATCAGTTGTTACTGTGATTAAACAAATATATCCATTTTTTTAATTTATTACAGAACTTCTCAATGATGATCACAATAAATAAGCAGTAGAGTATTCAACATCAAGCACACACATGTATAGTACAGAGACAGATATTCCTGAGGAAACCCATAAAGGGTAAAAACCTATTCTTCTTTATATGATAATTATTTTATGTACATTATCATTATTATGAGCACCAACTCATAATAAGGCTACCACCTCTGTTTTGCAAGCTACTACTTGCTAAGAGCACCAACTCTCTGGTTTCTCTAGCACCCACTAGAAGGAAGTACCAACTCCCTCACTGCTCCAGCACCAACTGGATGGAAGCACCAACTTCCAGTCACATAGGCACCAACCTGTATAACAAAGAACCAATGTTCTCCCTAGCACCACCCTGCCACCCTGGTTTCTCTGGTTACTACCAGATGGTAGCTACAACTCCCTGTGTTCAAGCACCCACTTGACACTCAGAGGACAACAGTCCTCCCTAGCACCTCCCAACCACCCTGAAATATAAAACTTTGCTTTCTGTGAATTTATTACAGTGATTCAATAGTTTCCATTGGCTTACCAGGCTTATCAATGTTCTGCTATGTTGGTCTTCTCTTCTGTATCAGTGTCTCTCTGCTTGCATCTCCTTGATCTTTTTGATCTTCTGCTATATCTTTGCATGTCCATCTCAGTCTTCTTTTACTGTATCAGTTATGCATCTTTGTTCTTTCCTTCTGCTGTGTTGTTTCTCCTCTAGACCCCCTTCTTCTACCTTCATAACACACTCTTAAAAATCGCATCCCAATCTCTTCTCTATTTTTCATTTTTATAATCTCTTTGCACCTTGTGCATGTTGCATGCACTATCCCACTGCATACACTTCACTACGTTCATCATCACTAGCCCTTCTCCTGAGATCTTTTGGTTTTACTGACTGTAACAGTCTTCGACCCGTTTCCATATGTCAGTCGACTCTATGATGAGTTTACACTCCACTGGCAGTTTCCTCGAGACTCTTCGTCTTCTCTGTCGATCGCCCTCAAGACTCTTTGGATTCTCTGGAAAAAACCATAAGTGGTCTCTAACAGTTACACCGAGGCTCTTCGTCCCCTCTCACAACCACCCTATAGCTCCTCAAATTCTCTAGAAAATGCAATCACTTCGTTCTGGCAGTTACTGAGAGAAACTTTGCACGTTCATGCATTTTGGCGCCTTCTCTCTTCTTGAAGAAAACTTCACAGTGAGACCTATCTCTTCTGGATAAGCCCCTTCCTTTCAGGAGACCTTTGGCGGTGACCAAATGCCTAATTCAAAAATGCATTTTGCAATTTCGCATTTCGGGTTTTCTCCCATGAGTATCCTTGACTCTTCATATTGTGAACCCCGAAATGGAGCTTGGTTTCTCTAGCTCCTTCCTCCAACATGACCACCGACGATGACCACAGCTTAACTTGAAACTGCATTTTGGAATTTCGCATTTCAGGGATTCTCCTATGAGTCCCTTGACTCCTCCAACTTCTGGTACCCAAAATGGAGCCTAGCTATGCTAGCTCCTTCCACTCACACGACCACGGGTGGTGACCAGGGGCCAAGTCCAAAAATCCATTTCACATTTTGCGTTTCAGGGATTCTTTGAAGAGTCGNTTTTTCATTTTTATAATCTCTTTGCACCTTTTGCATGTTGCATGCACTATCCCACTGCATACACTTCACTACGTTCATCATCACTAGCCCTTCTCCTGAGATCTTTTGGCTTTACTGACTGTAACAGTCTTTGACCCGTTTCCATATGTCAGTCGACTCTATGATGAGTTTACACTCCACTGGCAGTTGCCTCGAGACTCTTCGTCTTCTCTGTCGATCGCCCTCAAGACTCTTTGGATTCTCTGGAAAAAACCATAAGTGGTCTCTAACAGTTACACCGAGGCTCTTCTTCCCCTCTCACAACCACCCTATAGCTCCTCAAATTCTCTAGAAAATGCAATCACTTCGTTCTGGCAGTTACTGAGAGAAACTCTGCACGTTCATGCATTTTGGCGCCTTCTCTCTTCTTGAAGAAAAATTCACAGTGAGCCCTATCTCTTCTGGCTAAGCCCCTTCCTTTCAGGAGACCTTTGGCGGTGACCAAACGCCTAATTCAAAAATGCATTTTGCAATTTCGCATTTCGGGTTTTCTCCCATGAGTCTCCTTGACTCTTCATATTGTGAACCCCGAAATGGAGCTTGGTTTCTCTAGCTCCTTCCTCCAACGTGACCACCGACAGTGACCACAGCTTAACTTGAAACTGCATTTTGGAATTTCGCATTTCAGGGATTCTCCTATGAGTCCCTTGACTCCTCCAACTTCTGGTACCCGAAATGGAGCCTAGCTATGCTAGCTCCTTCCACTCACACGACCACGGGTGGTGACCAGGGGCCAAGTCCAAAAATCCATTTCACATTTTGCGTTTCAGGGATTCTTTGAAGAGTCGTCTTGACTCGCGATGTTACAAACTCCGAAATGGAGCTTGGCAGCTCTAGCTATACTCTCCATCTCTCGATGACGTGACCACGAGATATGACCACTAGCTAGTCATTTGAGCACTTTTCTCTTCAGAACAATGGTCCACGATCCGTGGTGATCAAACGGCTATCCTCCATCCTGGAACTTCAACTTTCGGGACTTTGGGGAAGTATTGATGCTAAAACTCCCGAAACTAAACTCCCAGAGTGACGTCATTCTTGCATCACTCAATGACGTGTCATAAGTCAAGTGGTTGCCATGTGTCACTCAGAATTGTGATTTCTAGTGGCCTGAAATGCCAAGTAAACTTGATACTTGTCCTTGTATGATTGTGCCATGTGTCCTTGTTGACATAGACTGCCACCTTTCCTTTCTGACGTGGTCTGTCATGAACTACCTCCTAGATCTGACGGACCAGATTCATCCTTGATCCAACGTCTAAGATTATTTCGTGATTTCACATATCACAAGTTCAAGAGGTTAGAACACCTTGTTCCTTTGAATTTCCAGTCAGCGAAGAGATGATCTTTGGACACATGTCCCTATTCGATCGAAGGACCAGATTTATCCTCGATCCGACGGCTCAGATCATTTCACCATTTTGTGTTTCGCAAGTTGGAAGAATAAATAACCTCATGCCTTTGACTTTCCAGTCAATGAAATGACGATCTTTCGACATGTATCCTCCGGATCCAACGACCCATGACTGTCCTCGATGGAAAGCCAGGATTTCTTCATGGTTTTGGAGATTTGGATGATTCCTGGTTTTATCCACCTTGCAACTTCACCAGATCTAACGGCTGTTGGTCCTTCGTAATTAATCCAGATCTGAAGGCCCAGATCTTATCGTGATTTTTCATATCGCGAGTTGGAAGGTTAGAGAGCTTCCTTCCTTTGACTTTCCAGTCAGCGAAATGTTGAACTGTAGCCATGTGTCCTGCCCAATGATGGATGATCCTCCTGTTTTCGGGACTTTGTAAGCCTGCTTCATGTTGAACTTTAAAGATCGTGCAGGTTCTCCTAGATTTGACGACGGTCAGTCCCCGCGCTCAGATCTAACGCTTGAGAATTGTCCTCGATCTAAGTGCTCCTCCTATTTGAATTCAGATCTGATGGACATCGAGAATTCGAAATGGGTGATCCAACGATCATTGATGCTTCTCCTCCCAAGATTCTCCTTCCTATGTGTTCTTGCCATCAATGACAAGCGCATTGTTCATGTGAACATGCCAACAATCTCCCCCTTTGGCATTGATGGCAACCCTGAAAGGCTGCACTATTCTTCTTAGACCTTGATCTCCAACCGTAGCATCCATTTATGTTGTTCTTCTTCCCCTTTGACATCAATGTCAAAGAAAAAAGAAAAAAAAGCACGCTCCCCCTGAGCTGTTGCAGTAATTTTTCGGAGCTATCAGATATTCAACCAACACAAACTCCCCCTAACAAGATGGATTATCTTTAGATGTGAGACGGGATGACACCCAACTTCTGACGGAGATATTCAAAAGGTGTCTTGGCTAGGGGTTTAGTAAAGATGTCTACAATTTGTTTTGTGGTGGGAATGTAATGAACCTGAACAATCTGATTGGTGACCTGCTCTCTCAGAAAATGGTATTTTATGGGAATATGCTTGGTCTTGGAGTGGAATATAGGATTCTTTGACACACTTATGGCACTTGTGTTATCACAATGAATTGGGATCAATGCAATATATTTTACCTCCAAGTCTGCAAGTGTTTGTATCATCCATAATACTTGAGTGAAACAAGTAGCAGCAACAATGTATTCTACCTCTATAGTTGATAAATAAATGGAACCTTGCTTTTTGCTCAACCATGCTACTAAAGAATCTCCTAAGAAGAACGCACCTCCACTAGTGCTTTTCCTTTCATCCATGCAGTTAGCCCAATCAACATCTGAGAAGACTGGTTGAAAATTCAGATTCTTAGGATACCATAGGCCATAGTTCATTGTTTCTTTCAAATATCTAAATATCCTTTTGGCAGCTAGCAATTGACTCTATTTAGGTGCAAACTGATATCTTCCCACCATTCCAACAACATGCATTATGTCTGGACAAGATGTTGTGATGTACAGTAGGATTCCTATCATTGACCTATATGAACTTTGATCAACATTAGGTGATTCATCATCCTTGCTTAATTTTCATCCACTAACCATAGGTGTGCCTACAGGTTTAGAATATTCCATTTGAAACCTTTTCAACATTTCTCTTAGATATTTTTCTTGAGAAATAAACATTCCTTCAGACCTCTGAGTAATTTGCAGACCAAGAAAAAATGGCAGTTCACCTATCATAAACATTTCAAACTTAGACTCCATGGCATAAGCAAACCATTGTACCAATGAATCCTTATTACATCTAAAGATGATGTCATCTACATAGACCAACACGATGAGAAAATCATTACCCTCTGTTTTGATATATAGATTGATGTCAATTGTTCCTCTCTTGAACCCTTTGTCTTGGAGATACGTATCCAGTCTATGATACTAGGCACGAGGGGCTTGTTTTAACCCATATAAATCTTTCTTCATCTTGCATACAAAGTCAGGGTTATCAGAAAGTTTGAAACCCTCTGGTTGTTCCATATAGACTTCTTCGTTTGAATCTCCATTTAGAAAAGTTGACTTGACATCCATTTGATAGACTTTAAACCTTTTATGACAAGCATAGGCAAGAAATATTCTGATAGTTTCTAATCTTGCTACGGGTGCAAATGTTTCATCAAAATCCAATCCTTCTATTTGAGCATAGCCTTTACAAACCAATCTTTCTTTGTTCCTGACAACTTGTCCGTACTCATTCAACTTGTTCTTAAAGATCCATTTGGAGCCTATGACATTTTTATCTACTAGTCTAGGAACGATTTCCCAAGTGTCATTCTTTTCAATCTAGTCCAGTTCCTCATTCATTGATTTTAACCAATTTACGTCTTCACTGACTTCATTAAAGTTCTTGGGTTCCACCATGGATATGAAAGCTATATGTGATTTCTCAGTGTCTTTGATTATCCTTCTCCTAGTTTGTACACCTTTGTCTTTCTCACCAATTATCTGACTTGCAGGATGATTCTTTTGAGTAATTCTAGACGAAGGATTTGATGTTGTCTACTAGTTTGAATCTGCCTGAGTATTTGTATCTTCATCTGATTCAAAGTCTTCTTTTTTTTATTCTTGGACCTGTTCATCTTCAGCTTTACCTGTGTCCTCTGAAGTAGACTCAATATTGCTCACCTCTGTTACTAGGACTCCTTAGTCAACCCTTAAATCAATGCAATCAACTAATTTGTGCAATCTTTTATTAAATCATCTATATCCTTTACTATTGGTAGCATATCCTAAGAAGATGCCTTCATTAGCCCTGTCATCATATTTGCCAAGGTTTTCATTATTATTCTTTATGTAGAACTTACTCCCAAAGACTTTGAAGTGTTTTATTGAAGCAGGTCTTCCATACCATAGTTCATAGGGCGTTTTGTCACTGTGTGGTTTGAGGTGGGCTTTGTTAAGAACATGGACTGATGTGTGTATTGCTTCTACCCAGTAGGTTTGACCAATATTCTTCTCA
>JZKD02S0843284.1:214700-237259 GCA_000966675.3 Picea glauca | reverse complement strand
ACTTGTCTCAACCATGTACTCAACATGTGCCACAACCAAAATCCCTCATCAATTTTATCATCCAAATATGCTTTGTAGCTCTGTAATAGACCTGGTGTATATGATCACATTCTTGAAAACCTTCCTTAACTTTAAAAACAAGATACTATCAGTTTCATCAAACTTTTCTTTAGTCTCACATGCCTAGTTTTGGATTAGTCAACAACCCTAACTTGAAGTAATCATAACTTTGAACCTGCAATGTATAAAGATCTGAAACTAATACACAATGTTCTTCAGTGTGTTTTATGCAATTCCTCCAAGTGGAACTACTTGAAACCTATCATAAAAGGAGTTATAGAAAAAATGACAAACCTTGTTGAATTTTGGCTTATTCTAGAGAGTGTCATTGTAGAGCGTGCTCCGTACAAAATATTTGATGAAATGATTTGAAACTGTTACACGACATACTACAGACTGTACCCTAACTAAAACATTTGGTCTCACTGAATTGGGATCTGTTATGAAGAAGTTATGACGTTTTTACCCGAAACACCTGATTTTGACTAGTTTCAGGACTGGCCACAAACCCTATTTTCCACAGANAACCTGAGCCTTGATGTTGTAGATCTCCTTTCGATGGCTCCTAGCTCTGACACACACACTTGCTCATGCATGAAGAAAATCAACTACTTTTGATGACCTTGTTGTTGTCTCTAGCCGCTGTAGCATCAGTCCTCCATACAGTCTTGCACTAATTCTCCAATCAATCTCTTGCTAGCTTGCTGCTTGCTTCACCCTCTCCATGAGTATTCCTCTCAATTTATAAGAGAGAATGGATTAGTTACTTGGATAGGAAATGATCCCAAGATATCAGGAAAACCAATACTTAGATAACCATTCGCTAGCCAACTCATTCTTCTTGAAGATTCCCTTCTAGAAGGCTCGAGAACTTCATCTTTTTACCCTTTAAGAAGATGTTCGTACCATGGCCATTAGGTACAGTGCGAACCCCTCGCACTCCAGCTTAAAGCATCCTGCGAGAATCAGGCATTCTCTCAGGCAAATATATAGGTAGCCTGCGAACCTCCTTCAAAAGCATGATTTTTGGAAGTAGACAAAGGTAACTTTTCTCAGGAAAGTGTTCTTAGTGAAGAGCTTGATTTTCCATCATCATAACATCATCACGATGACCAAAATTGTGGATAACAAGAATATCCATAGCCATTTACCATTAACAAGACTTTTTATTTGAATAAAAAGTAGAGATAATAGGAGAAGGATGTGATGCATCTTTATTTTGATACTAATAATATCATCTTTATTTATTTTGGTATTAGTAATATATTTTACTATAAGTGTTTTGTCTTTGTAAGTATTGTTTTATTTGCAATGTTTTTTTAATTTCAAATTTAAGTTTTCTAATAATTAATTTCAAAATGGTGGGAAGAGAGTAGAGTCATATATATGGAATATATATATATATATATGTAGAGATGTTAATGTGTAATAATTTAATTTGGAAGTGGAGAGTATTATATATGAAATGTTTATATATGTAATGGTTTGGTGATTTCATTTGAAAAGACAAAGTGCCTATGTAAGATGTTTATATGTAATGATTTCATTTCAAAGAGAAAACTGTTACATATAGAATGTCATGATTTTATTTGGAAGGACAAAGTGTTTTATACAAGATGCTTATGTGTAGTGATTTCATTTCAAAGAGAAATGTGTTACATATATAATGTCATGATTTTATTTGGAAGGGGAAAGTGTTTTATATGAGATGCCTATGTGTAATTATTCATTTCAAAGAGAAAAGTGTTACATATAGAATATCATGATTTCATTTGGAAGGGCAAAGTATTTTATACGGGTTGTTTATGTGTAATGATTTCATTTGGAAGAGCAAAGTATTATATATGTGATGTCCATGTGTAATGATTGGAAGGAAAAAGTGTCATATATCAAATTTCTATCTAGCGATTTCATTTCATACTAATATGACTATCAATATATTATGGTGAAAATGCATGTGGAATGATTTCATTTGAAAGTGAAAAGTATCATATAAAATATTCATGTGTAATGAATTTATTTAAAAATGGTGAAGTGTTATATATGGGATGTCTACATCTAATGATTTTATTTCAAATTAATATATTTATGAATATATTATTATGATATTGCAAAAGTATATGTAATGGTTTCATTTCACATTTGTATAATATCAATATATTTTTACAATTTCACATTTGTATAATATCAATATATTTTTACAATAATGAAAGATGAGTACAATAACTTTTTGTGATAATGAAAGATGAACATAAGAAATTGAAAAGAATTTTGTGATAATGAAAAATGAGTATAAGAAATTGAAAAGAAACATTTCTTCATGTTTTAAAAAAATGTTTTTTGGTTAAATTTTTAATTTTTAATATGAAATTCGGTAAAAAGAAATTTATAGATTTATAAAGAACAAGCATATTATAAGTAGGATTCCAATATAGGTGGAAATGATAACATTTTTCTTTTTCTTCTTTTCAACAACCATCGCTAGAGTAGGGAAAAACCCCTAAACACTTCCACTCATTTGGGTAAACCCTAGAAGAATAGGGGAAAACCCCCAAGTACTTCCCCTCATTTGGGTAAACCCTAGAATATTCAAGGAACATGGTAGGTCAACAACAAGGCTTGAAGCACTACAAGGAGAGCACCTTCTTGTGGAGGTTTGTACAGAATCTCCCCCAAAAATCTATCCTTTTTTTGTTTATAGCGAAGGTTCTTAGTGGAGGTGGACAACCAGAGGTTTTTTTATAGATGTGCCTTTAAGGTGCATACACATTGGTGCATACATAAACAATAAAGAATCGATGCTTCAATGTTCAAAAGCAACATCATACGTGATCTAGGTAGATCTAAGAATGATAAAAAATTGACAGTTTGAAATATTGATGAAAATGACCCCATTATGTAGATCTCGACGAGATATTTCCAATGCAACTTGAACAGGCTCAAATGGACGTCATATGAGAAAGATATGGTCTTCTAAATTTTTGACAAAACAGACAAAAAAGGCAAAAGGAGGTGCCCCACGGCATCACTGGAAGGATGACACATGAAATTGTACAGATGAACAGATGGATTGTATGGCACTGACGTGACAACTGACAGGTGGTAGTACGATGGTGACATGGCAGCTAAATAGGTGTGTTTTCAGGCGATGTGGCCCAATTAGAGGCTACCACATGACACCCTCCGATTGGCCAATGTGCCGTAAGGGAATCAATTTTTTTTGGGCTCGATAGGAATCAAACCTCGACCTCATCAGAACAATCCAATAGTCTTAACCAATATGCAAAACCGCGCCATCGAATATGTCGAACAAGAATCTTCTATTGAAATTTTATTGTAACTGATATGCCATAACGTAGGTGCGTCGGCTGGGATTGACCCCACGACCTCCAGAATTATGGCATGCCATTTTAACCAATGCACCAATAACACTTGTTATAAATCCTGCCAAGGAATATTTCATTTAATTTTTATTTAAATGCCCAACCAAAATGTAATGACGGTCAGGGGGGTTTGACCCCTCGACCTTTGCTATATAAACTCAACACCCAACCATTACACCACAATGTTATTTGGTGCCAAGAAACTCTGTCATTTTGGTTTTGTTATGTTATTCTTAGTCTTTTGAGAGATATTGAGTGTTTATAGTCAAAATATTCAGTGTTCCGAGGTGTAACTGATCAAGATTTAGGAGTGGAACGAATTGATTAATAGACTGAATACAATAAACACAAAGATAGGAAGAATAACAAAAATATCTAGTGAACAATATCTTTTATTAAATAATGAAATAGGATGAAACTGTAAAACTGCAGAACTGGAACTTGCTCGAATGGTGGTAGCTATCTCTGAGAAGAGATGTGGTTACTACGTGCATCCATCTGAGAAGAATGGATTACAATGAGGCTCCAGAGGCCCTTTCATATTACTCATGAATGCCAAAACCATATACATCCAAAAACCTAACCCTAGATGGTGAAACGCCAAAAGTCATGTGGGCCCTATGTGTAAGTTGGTGTAATTTGGTACCTCAACTTCCTAGGGTCGTAACTTTTGCATACGACCTTCGTTTTAGGCGCGTGATAGCCCGTTGGAAAGGTATTTCAAAGAACAACACATTTCACCATCAGACTTTGACTTCGTCTATAGTATAACTATGGCAAGTCAAGAAAACAATGTTTAGGGCCCCAAAATAGCCCTGGAAGTACAACAAGATGTGTTGACATGAAAACATACAAAATAAGCCAGTTGGATTAGGCGAGAGGCCACCCGTATTGACTAGGAGAATGTGTGAGGCTTAAGACAGCCCCAGAAGTGTATAACTCACAATTATAAAGTAGTACAAAAAGACGTTTTGAATCACAAACAGACACGAGGAGCTAGTTGGAATAAGTGGGTGGCCACCAATATCCACCTGGATCAATCCTCACCCCTCAGGAAGTAATGGTATCCATTGCATTGATTTCCTCCATCAGGTGAGGAAAATTCTGTTGGATTTTTCCCCGGGTGAGCCATTCGCCTTGGTGTAGGAGTTGCCATGCCTTGACAACCTGAAAAGCTGGATCTGTTGTTGGCGAGTGCCTTTGACCTGTGTGTCCACTATCTGATCGGTGGATGCTTCTTCCATGCAGTCAGGGTTGAGCTCTGTTGGTGTCAGTTGTTTGACGATCTCACTGGTGTCCAATAAGGGTGGAAAATATGGTCGAAGGAGGTCCACATTGAATATTGGATGCAGACCAAGGAAGGGTGGAGTGTTGAGCTCAAAATCATTTCTACCCATAACCTTGGTGATATTGTAAGGCCCATAATGAAGTGGACGAAGCCTCCGATGGGGCCCGGTGAGATGCTCCTTCTGTAGATGTAACCAGACTTTGTTGCCAACCTGAAATTGGTGTGGTACCCTATGTTTATCATGGCGCTGCTTATACTTAGCATTGGATTTCTGCCAATATCCTGGACCTGTTGACGGATATGCCGAATCCGCTCAATAAATCTGGTGGCTTTGTCAATCGCAGACTAAACATGGGAAGAGTTTGTTTGTGCAGTGGCAAGAGGAAGTGCAACATCAATGGGTCCCAAGGTTTGGAATCCCAGACCCACCTGAAATGGGCTATGGCCAGTGGAACTATGGAGAGTCCGGTTGTAACTGTGTTGGACATATGGGAGACTCTCGTCCCATGTACGGGGATGCTTATAATTGTACATGCGTAGGATGTGCACAATCATCTGATTGACGACCTCAGTTTGGCCATCGATTTGGGGGTGGAAAGAAGTGGATTTTGTGAGCTTGGTTTCCAACATAGACCATAGAATCAACCAAAAGGTGCTGAGAAACCCATTGTCTCAGTCGGAGATGATGGTCTGTGGTATCCCAAAGTGAACCCAAACTCGTTCGAAGAAGAGCTTGGCAGTATGAAGAGCATGGAGGTCGTTCTGCAATTTCCTTTGTGTCTGTATGAACTGCAGAAGCTTGTGATCAATGTGTATGATCATCTCTATCCCCAAAATGTAATGCTTCCATTGACGACAGGCTTGTACAATGGAATACATTTCCTTGTCATAGGTGGGGTATTTTCGGATAGTATCAAAGATTGTCTCACTATGGTATGCCATCGGATGCCTATGCTGAGTGAGAACTGCACCCACATCATAGTCAGATGCATCAGTCTCAATTTCAAATGGTTGTTGCAGATCAAGCAAGGAGAGTATTGGAGTTGAGCACAAACGATGTTTCAGATCTTCAAATGCTCATTGTTGATCCTTCCCCCACAAAAAATCGGCCCTACCACCACCCTTGGTCACCTGGCTAAGGGCCCATGCAATATGGGAGAATCCCAATACGAACCATCGATAAAAATTGGCGAGTCCCAGGAAGCTCTGAAGCTCATTCAGTGTGGTCGGGGTTGGCCAGTCATGAATGACTTGGATCTTAGTTGGATCAACATGTACCCCATGATCATCAACAATCTAGCCCAGGTATTGGACCCTGTTCATGCCGAAAGAGCATTTTTCCAAGTTGGAATAAAGCTTGTGCTACCACAGAGTGCTCAAAACTTGTTGAATATGCCGCATGTGCTCCTCCCACATTCTGTCAAAGATGAAGATGTCATACAAATATACTACCACAAAGGAGTTGGTGAAGAGTCTCAATACATCGTCCATTAACCTCATGAAAGTGGTTGGTGCATTTTTTAAGCCAAAGGGCATGACTAGCCATTCGTAGAGACCTTCTTTAGACTTGAAGGTTATCTTCGAGACATCAGTTGGTTTGATGGGAACCTGGTGGTAACCAGACTTCAGGTCAATATTATTGAGGAACTTTGCCCCCTTGATTTGGTCAAGAAGGTCATCAATCCTGGAAATGGGGTAGCGATTCCTGACTGTAATTTTGTTTAAGGCTCTGTAATCAATGCAGAGTTTCCAAGTCCCATCCTTCTTCTGCACTAGTACAATCGGGCTTCCGTAAGGGGAGAAGTTGGGTCTGATGTGCCCCTTTTGAAGAATCTCTTGGATCTGACACCTAATTTCATCATTCTCCATCGGTGAGCACCGATAGACTGGTCCATTAGGTAGAGGTGCATCGGGGGTCAGATCAATTGGATGCTTGACTTGGCAGTGTGTCTGTACCCCTATAGGTGAGACAGATATGTCTCTGTATTCTTCCACAATATCATCCACTTGCTTCTACTGGAAAGAGAGGTGTTCTGTAGAGGCCACATATGTGGCGACAACCTTTTGCTTACTGTGAGAATGGATCACAAAGAAGACGTACTTCCCAGTCTATGAAATTACCTTACTGCATTGCTTAGCAGATATTAAAGAAATAGCAGTAGGCGGTGCCACCTTTGGGATCCTGTACAATTGTCTACCCAAAGTAATAATAAAACTGTGGGGTCTAGAATTATACACAACATCACACTTCCACAAACATGGTTGTCCTAAAATAACATCACAAACTTCAAGGGGAGAAATATCACACAGTACCTCATCTTTGAAAGGATTGATGTTGTAGGGCATATGACATTGTTGGCTGATAAGGAGATCTCTTCCTTGACGAAGTCAACCGATGGTGTAGGGCTGTGGGTGCACTATCATTGGCAGGTTCAACCACTTGATGAACTTTGATGAAATCAGGTTCTTTTGACTACCATTTACGACAATGAAATGAATCGGGCCCCACTTGACCCACATTTGTGAGTGGAAGAGGCATTCCCCTTCCTCTGGTTCTTTTGGTTCGCTTGGCTAGAATTTCGTGGTAGCGACCATGGCACTGGGTTCAACATCAATAATCTGCATCCCTCCTTTAGGACTTGACTCAAAATCAGAATCGACCTCTGACTCGGAAGCCTTCATCTCGGCCATGAGGGACTACTTGGAGCAACATTTGTCGGTGTCGTTCCAAGGACTTTTATGGTACTCACACCATTTTCCCCTGTCCTTCTTTGTCTTCTCATTTCCCTTCTTGTGTTGTGGCTTGGATGGATTGTTCTGAGGGAAGCCATCTTGACTTGGTCCCTATTACACATTATTTTGGTCACCTTGGTAATCACTTGACAACATGTGTTCATGTTCCCTAAAAATATTAAAAGAGACTTTCTCCATGGCAAAAGTGATTTGCTTTCCTCTGCCAAAAACCATATGAAGGAAGGTCGTCACACCTTGCTTTATGCATGGGGTGCGACAATACCTGATCATCACAGTATACACTATACCTGGACTACAACATTGTCGCATGCTGCTTGTGCATAGGGTGCAACGATGCTTAAAGCATGGGAAAATTCAAATTTCACAAATGTTTTAGAAGGGAATCTTATAGAAGATGAGGTGGCCTCCGATTGGTTTGGATCTTACTCGCTTCATAGATTTGGTGGGATCATCCTAATCTCCTCATCCATCTCTCATTCACACTATATAAAGAGGGATCTCTCATGGAAAAGGCTAAGGTTGAATAAACTAATATTTGTATGGAGAGTTCTACTTCAGATTATGCTTGAGAGCTTTGCTTTAGTTCTTCAAGTTAGATTGTGGATCTTCTTCATGCAAGACATTTTGGAGCAAAGGTGTGTGTGTTGAAGAAAATAGCCATTGAAACGGGACCTTGCAACATCAAGGCATAGGTTGTATTCTCCACTTTCTATTCACTTAATACATTAATGCATTTCTTCCCTATATAAGCATCTCGTCTTCTATTGTATAATTCCTTGATGATATACACAGACTTCATTAGAATATATATATCTTTATTCTCTTTCTTTGTTGGTTTGTGATTCTTAGACAAGCTTACTATTCTACAAACTCAAGGAAGGAGATACAAAGAGGATGCTAGCGGGGAAAAGCATCGTTTAAAATGTATGTCACTTGTAACCCGTTAAAATAGTTCATATGATGATGAATTTTAAGGCGAAGTGTGCATTCTGTTCTGTTTTGTTCTAGTTTACTATGGAATCTAGGGAGATCTGTTTATGTCCGCATTTACTGATTAATCCGATAAAAAAATTGGAGACCATACTGGGGAGATAAATTTCTTTTGGTTTTTTCCCTCTTATTTGCTTTTAACCTACCTTCTGTTGGTCAATTTCATTCTCTGAGTCTATGGGTGATCCATCTAGAATCCTTGGGTCTGAAGGTTCAGTAAGATTTTTTGTCTGTCTTTCCATTTTCCTTTAGTTATAGAGATCGTTGCACTGTACTATATAGAAAGACCACGACGATCCTTTGATGTCGCATCCTATGGTGTAGACCAGTGTGATGAAGTCACACTGTAACCTATTGGCAACATGCCACAACCCTAGATTGTCACACTGTTCTCCACTGCAACCTGCGACGATTCCTGTAGGAATTGTTCGAGAGAGCCAATTTTTCTTTTTCCACCCATTTTTTCCTCAATTTCCTGGGATGAACTTATGATACCAGTGATTGATTGATTTTTAAGTTTGAAGCTTGCATTTGATTGGTTTTTAGGAATTGAAAGTTTTTCTTTGTAATTTTGCAAGCTTTGCTTTTGATTTTTGTCACAAGGGTATAATCTCTGTATCTTGGTCCTGAGTGCTTGTTTGACAAAGGGTCTTTGATTTGTTTGAAGTTTTGGATTTTTTTAACTTTTCATATTGTTTATTGATTGAGAGACATTTTTGTTTTCATTTGACAAAAGACTTTTCTTTCATTTTCATTTTTGTCTACATTATGAGTTTGATTTGGGCATTGTGTTGAGAATGTCTTAATTTTCTTGGATTACACTTTCTTTTCTTCATTACATCTATGATCTGATTTGAAAAATAAAGAACTGAATTCATTCTTCTTTTTAGTGATTTTTCACAAGAAAATTATTGCATTCAAAATATTTGTTAAAAGAGAAAATTGGAAAATTTTGTAACTTTTGATTATTTGGGATTTTGTTCATTCAAAAATTGAGAAATTGTGTTTCGTAGCTTTTGTATTTCAAAAAGAGATACCTTCTCCCAACTGTAATTAGAGTTCATCGAATTGAAATATTTCATATTCATATCTTCTTGCATTTTATTGGGTGAATTACACATACGTCATCAGTTTCATTTCCATCTCCCTTTTGAGTAAATGACAACCTTTAAAATACATCGTAATTTTAAAATTTATTAGCAACTTTATTTTCTAGAAATTCTCTTCACCAGCATTAGCTAGGATAGCACTTTGGAATAGGTTGTAAGGAACACTCTCCAAAGCATAAAAATACACAATAGTATTGTGTGATAGGGAGAGTTCAAATACACTTGCTGCATTTTGTCCTGGGAAGCCCTTCTAACACAAGGGTAAATCATGAGGTCACATTAGGATTGACAGAGTTGCTCACCCTACTTTGTCAGTATTAGTGTAGAGATTGTGCATATTATTGGGGGTCACTTGAGAAGAAAATCCTGTGGGGACCTTCTCGAGTTGATTTTGGGCTAGATACCCTGCCTTTGTGCATGTATCAGACTATTGTTTGTTTCCCCAGACATCATTGTCATAATTGGTAACCTTAGTAACCTATCTCTTTAGGGTCTTTACATGAGGTGACTATGGAGGGGGAAGTCTTCACGGTACCTGGAATCGACGTTGTTCAAAATCACTCGGGCTCCTCGGAGGGTATACCCACGATTATGTGTGGGAGATTGCACCAGGGTGTAAGTCTGTTAAGAAGGTCATCAATGTAAATTTTCCACCCACTTTATCTCAGCCCCTTCTTGTTTTGACTTCCCGGCGTTGGATTTCATCATCAACTAGTGACTTCAAAATAATAAGGTTTGTTTGCTTGGTTTGATTTCTAGATTTTATTGGTGAGTGTTGTTTATTTCCCTAGTTGGCCATAGATTTGTTTCGCTCTTTATTTGGTGCGGCCAACATCGTCCTTCGTCGTTCATGTAGGATTAAAGGGATACCTCCAGAAGATCTGGAAGGTTACCTCCCTTTTCTTTCTAACTCACCAGAGGGATCTCCTAAAGGGGTAGTCAATAATGAAGTAGCCTCTGAGATTGGAAGTTCAACTCCTTTAGAGGAATCGATACTTCCCCCATATCCTTCATTGAGTGTGATACAAGATCCACATTTTCTCTAGATGAATTCATCATGAGAACTTGTTGTTGATGAAAATATTGAAGTACCTACTATACCTAATGCCGAGTCTGGAGTAGACAATCCACTTTTTCAGAGTAAGTCATTTAGAACCCTGGTTCGTACTACTAGATTTTTTCGGAAAGACTCCTTAGAACATGATATTTTTGATAAACTAGCATTCCTGGCATCGAAAACGCCTATGACTTCTGCTGCTTATATAGTACATTTATATCATTTCACTGGCGCAACCAGTAATGTTGTCACAATTCTAGACCAATTATTAATTGGTTCTCACTCGATTCTTCCTCTCCAGATCACCAACTCTACCATGGTCCCACAAGCTACGATTGTTTCTGCCGGAAATGTGGTTATAATTCAAGCTCCTATTGGAACACCAATTCCACTTATATTAATTCCATAACCTCCCCCTATGTATAACTCTTTGAATACTTTCATTTCTATTCTTCCCTAGAATCCATCCAGAGGGTCTAACCTTTTTTTTCCTCATGGGTATAGTCCCGCTAGTCACTTTGTTCCTACACCTACCCAGGTTCTCTCCAGGGGGCCTTACATTCCTCCTCCACCTTTTTATGGAGGATCTAGTCATCCTGGCCCTAGTGGCTCCAATCCAGTTGGAGGCACTAGCCATTATGTCGCTTATGGTTTTCAGATTCTTGGTGTAGGCCAACCTCAAGTTGGGGGGCAACCTCAATTTGGGGGGCAACCTCAGATTGGGGGAAAACCTCAATTTCGGGGGAAATATCAAATTGGGGTACAACCTCAACTTGGGGGGCAACCTTAGATTGGGGAAAACCTCAATTTGGGGGGAAATATCAAATTTGGGGACAACCTCAACTTGGGAGGCAACCTTAAGTTGGAGGCCATAACCTAGTTTATGGGAAAAGTATACCCGGATTACAATCTCAACCTTGGAATCTTCCTTTCCAAGGGAATCAACAACCGTCTGGGGGGAAACATCCTCAAGTTAATTATTTTTTACCCCCTCACCTCGGACAAACGTATCCAGCTTCTATGAATCCTACATGGGGTCAAAATTTTCAATCTAATGTTCCTTTCCAAGGGACCATACCTAATCAACCAAACCCTGTTGGTTATTTGACCCAAAATCCTCCACAGTCGAATTTGTCAGGACTGTCTAACTATATATAGATTTCTTATGGTCCTACTTGTATACCTACGGGGCTTCCTCCTCAAAATTACTAGTTTCCTCAAGTGAACAAACAATTGCCTTTTCTTGCTATTTTGGATTTATCGGATTTATCTAGGATTTTGAATGATCCTATTTTACATTCTCCTTATTGGCCCGTCATACCAGCCAAATTATCATATGACATTCCTAAGTTCAACGGTCTATCAGGAGAAGACCCAAATAATCACATCATGACTTTCCATGTTTGGTGTTCGTCCAACTCATTGATGGATGAATTTATAAGATTACGACATTTCCAACGAACACTTATGAGGTCGGCAACCAAATGGTATATTGAATTACCATGAGGATTCTTTAATGACTTTAACACTTTGGTCATGGCATTCTTAACATATTATCAGTTTCCAATTCGATACGAGACAGGAACCAAAATTTTGAGTTCTTTTAAACAATCCTCTTAAACTCATATTTCTGATCATATCCATGAGTGGAGGAGGAGAAGACGCTTAATCAAAGTTCCCCTTCCTGATCCACTATTGGCTAAGTGGTTTACCAAATCACTCATTGGGCCCATAGCTCGTGATGTCACCATGGGTGGTGTCATCAATGAAGAGCAGGCAATTAGTCATGCTCAACATCTAGATCTCTTTTATTCGCAAATGGGCACCTTATACAACTTGATCCTTGATGCTCCTCATCCTTCTACGAATCCTACCCCAACACCTCCAGTAGCTTCTGATGTTGTTGATGGCATGATTTTCACATTTCATGTTGAAACTCAGTCTACACAAGTTGGTCATACCAATCCCAACTCTACCACTTTTAATGTACAAAATAATCCTACTCCTACTCCTTCCCCCGGTAAAACTTCTGAAGTTAATTCAGTTCAATATACACCTATTGGTAAAAATCAAAATAAAAAGAAAGGGAAGGGTAAGAATAAGGAGGACAAAAATAATAATCAAAAATCTAAAAAACCCAAAACACAACCTAATGATGACAAGGACAAATGTAAACCGCATTATCCTTGGTTTATCGGTGGTGACGACCATTCTATGAAATATTGTGCACGACGTGCTGAGGTTACTAAGTTCATGCAGGGGACCGAGAAGCCTCCTACATCCATCATTTTGTCACAACCTTTTCCTTCTTAGCAGTAGGCCCAATTGGTCATTCATGACCAACCTTGTCCCTCTACCACATATTATGTGCTTATGTGTACTGGTGACTCCAAGAAGAATGAAGATGCAGTCACAACTCGAGCCAAAGATTATTCTCCATCGAAAGAGAAAGTTGGTGATTTACCACCTCCATTGGTTCAATCTCCTCCCCCAACTTCACCTCCATTGGTTCAACCTCCTCCCCCAACTTCACCTCCAAATGGTCCTCTTCATCTTGAGGGACTGGGTCTATATATAATTCTTCATCCCCATCCCAAGGGTGTTGTTCGAAATTCTTCATTTAATCATCACGCACATGCTGCCAAAAACTACGGTATTGTAGAAGACCTTGCACAAGCACCCTCTGCAATGTCGGCTCTCAAAGTCCTTCAAAGTTTTCCTACTCAAAGGAAGGAGTTGTTAAAGGATATTGGTGGAATTGATCCTACCGATACTAATTTAATAATATTTTACATGGAAGATCATATTCCAAGGCTTCCTCCTCAATTAGTGTTTTAGATCCAAGTGGTTGTGGAAAATAAGAATATCTGTCGGACCGTTATTGATGAAGGAGCCTCGACTTGCGTTATGTCTGTCACTTTTTGGGAAGCTATTGTCTCTCCTACCCTTACAGAGTCACACAATAATCTTAAATGTTTCAATGGTATGGGGTTTAAACCTTACGATGTTCTTTCGTCATTGTCTATTACGTTAAAAGGTAAAGCGGTTAATGTCGAGGTTGAGGTCTTTGATGCACGTCTCGATTATAACCTTCTACTTGGCTGTAACTGGATTGACTCCATGCACGCAGTTGTTTTATTCTTTTCTGATTGTTACATTTCCCGCACCAAGGAAAAGTCATTACTGTTGATCAACTGGACTTCTTTAATTATGATTCGCGTACTAGCAACATTCCTTTTATTTTGAAAACACCTCCTGGTTATGAGAATGTCAACGTGGGTATTTTAAAAGATTCAACCTTGATGGGTGCTTTACCTATTCTTCCACCTGATATTCCTCCTCCTTTTGTCGCCTCGATTAACATGATCTCAAACTTTGTTCGTGAAACCCCTGAGTTTTATGACCCGTAGATAGTGCCTAACTCTGGTGATTATCTCCGTTACGGTGACAAGATGCCTTTAAGTCCAATGGAATCAACTTATCAAGCTATTCAATCGAAAACTCTTTCTCCTCCTTCTCTTTTTGATACATCTCCCGATCCATTCCACGTGATATTTCCTACTGATGGCATGATCATGTCGATCATGTATATGGAATATACTCCATGGGACGATGGGCATCATCGTTCTATTCTCTTCCTAGAACATGAGACCATAGAGAGTTACCAATGGATTTTGACTCCATCTACTGTTGTTGTTATTTCTTCTGTTCCTCAGTCAACACACGATGTTTTGTATGAAGGGAACTTGGGTAACATTTCACCTACCATTCCTCTTGACATATCGATTAAACCCAGGGTCGTGGAAAATGTTCATATCGGTGCCTCATGTTCTACTAATGAGGTCTCCACTTATAAAGCCATTTTCCAAGAATTATGTGATGTTTTTTCCTGGAGTTATAAAGAAATGTCTGGTATTGATCCTGATATTGTTGTGCATGAGATTAAGACTTACCCGAATACTAAACCCATTCGGTAGAGACTTTGCCTAGTACATCCACGTAAAGTCCCTGCTATTAAGCTTGAAGTTGAAAAACTTCTTAAAGCTGACTTTGTCTATCTTGTGGCTTTGACCGATTGGGTGTCTAATATTGTTCCGGTTAACAAGAAACAAGGCACGATCCGCGTTTGTGTAGATTATAGGGATATAAACAAAGCTTGTCCCAAGGACAATTATCCAACCCCATTTGTTGACCAGATTATTGACGACTGTGCCGGGAGTGAAATATTCTTCTTGATGAATGGTTTCTGAGGCTATAATCAAATCAATATTTTACCAATGGATCAACATAAGACTGCTTTTATTTTCCCTTGGGGAACCTTCGCATACCAAAAACTTCCTTTTGGTCTCAAAAACATTGGGGCAACTTTTCAACGCGCTATGTCTTATGATTTTCATGACATTAAGCACATTGTACAACCCTATCTAGATGATCTACCGACACATTCCATGCATCATCAAGATCACTCAACACATTTACGGGTCGTTTTCCTACGCTGTCGTTATTATCGCATATGTTTGAATCCGCATAAATGTGTTTTTTGTGTGGAATCCAACCGTCTTCTTGGTTTTATCATGTCTGTACATGGGATTCGGGTAGACCCCTTGAAGGTTGAGGCTATTCTTAATCTACCTCCTCCTTCCATGCTATGCCAACTCCAACTTTTGCAAGGGAAAGAAAACCTTTTACGTCAATTCATCCCCAATTACGCCGAATTAACGAAAGTATTTACTTGGCTTCTCAAGAAAGGTTACAATTTTGCATGGGACGATACTGCAAACAAAGCCTTCGAGGCTTTGAAACTCACCTTAACTCGTACACCACTATTGTTTCCACCTGACTATAGTTGAGATTATTTCCTGTACTTAGCTGCTTCGAACTCTACCATTGCTATGTTTTTAGTCCAAGAGGATGATTCACATGATGAACATGTTATATACTACTTGATTCAGAGTCTCACAACTACCGAAACCAAATATTTACATGTGGAGAAATTGGCCTTGGCAACTGTTCAGGTTGTTCAACATTTTTGTCACTACATCTTATTATGCAGAACCACAGTCATTTCCGATTGCAACCCCATGCAACATATACTTACTCGACAATTGATGGGAGGCAAGTACTCTAAATGGATAGTTATTCTCTAGGAGTTTGATTTGGATTTTAAATGTGCCAAGTCAAAGAAGTCTTTGCTTTTGCCGAATTGATATGTGACCTTCCCTCTATTGAGATAGCAACTGTGGCAGAGGATTCCTTACATGACGAATCTCTCTTTCTGACAAGTTAAGATGACATATGGTACAAATATATTATCATCTATCTCCAAAACCAAACTTTCAGACCTTATATTTCTAGTACAAATCGTCATTGTATCCGATATCAAGCCCGTCAATACATTATCCTTGGTGATACCCTTTACCGTCGTGGTATTGATTCCATATTTTGACGATGTCTCACCTATGATGAAGCTGAGAAAGATTTGAATGAATGTCACTCTGGAGCATGTGGCGATCATATGTCCGGGTATGCCACTGCCCAAAAGATCTTACGATTTGGTTATTTATGGACTTAGTTGTTTAAGGATTTCATTACTGTCGTCCAGAAATGCCACACTTGTCAAACCTATAACAATAAGATCCGATCTCACCCTACTCCTCTTCACCCTGTAGTTTCCATGGGTTCATTCGCTAAATGGGGAATTGAATTCATGGCATGTAACCCTCACTCGACCAGGGGGCACAAATACATCGTTGTAGTTGTGGATTATTGCACTAAATGGGCCGAGGTGAATCCTACATTTGATAATACCGGGAAAACTCCAACATTGTTCATATTCAATCATATCATTACTAGATTTGGTATCCCTCAAGCCATCATTACTGATCATGGTAGTAATTTTCGTAATTTCATGATGTCTGAACTTACTGAAAATTTGGGTCTTCGACTTGAAAACTTGACCCCCTATTATCCACATGCCAATGGCCAAGTTGAAGAAATTAACAAAGTTCTCACTACTATGCTTCAACGGATGGTAGGAATTCATAAGTCAAATTGGCACATGATGTTGTTTTCAACATTGTGGGCCTAACATCTGTCAAGTCTGCCACGAGATTCATACCTTTCCAGTTAGTATATGGTATCGAAGCAATTTTGTCGATTGAATGTGAAATCACATCTTTGAAAATAGCTGTCGAACTTCTCCCTAACACATCTATTGAAGAGGAATGTCTTTTGTATTTGATGCAATTAGACAAAACCCATCATGATGCCACCTTAGTCATTGAAAATCAAAAGAAATGTGTTAAAGCTCAATATGACAAGCATGTCAAATCATGTGTTTTTTCTAAAGGTGATCTAGTTCTTCTTTACAAGCAATATCGTGATTTGCTAGGGGCCGGTAAATTTGAGCCCATGTGGTAGGGTCCTTATATTGTGAAATGAGTGTTGGAGAAAGGGGCTTATGAGCTGGTGGATTATGATGGAATCCCTTTGAGTGAACCCAAAAATGGGCTTTAATTGAAGAAGTACTATGCTTAAATCATTTTTTTCATAAGTGCTATGTATTTTTAGTGTATCATACTCTTGTGTGCTTTTTCGTTTTTGGTTCCACCTTTTGACTTCTTACCTTGCATTGTTCTTGGTTTCCATATGTCGGTGCCTTCGCTACCCTACATTGGATTCACTGAAGGCGCTAGTCACAGTACTCAAAACTTAGCATCTGCTGCTTGGGAAATCTATGCACATACAGATGAATTAATCAGTCTACATGGTGTTTTCCTTGGTCGTGCAATTAACAATATCACAGAATACAGTGCAGTTATCGAGTTGTTGACTGACATTGTTTCACTCAAAATCCATCATCTTATTGTACGAATCGATTCACAATTAGTAGTCCTATAGTTGAGTAACGTTATTCAATCTGGAGTCCTACTTTTTTAAGGGTATATTTACGAATTCGCCTCTTGGAACTTCATTTTGATTACATTGAATATCAACACATTCCTAGATGTCTAAATACATTAACATATGCATTGGCTAATTATGTGTTAGACAGAAATTTGAGAGATTTATAAAATCCAATCACACTTTGTACATAAAACAAGTAATCTGGTAGGAGCCATATATTCATAATGATAAAAGTTTACAAAAAAGTGTTTTTGTCCGAAGACCAAAATATCAAAAATGTGAAGCTCATAGCTTCATGTACAAGAGCATCAAATATTCTTCTTGCTATAACAAGCGACTTCCCGTGCTACTTTATAGAGTAGTTGACCGATGGAGGCAGATATGACCACTATGTGGCATTGGTAATGCCTCAAGATCTCATCCACGGTGGCGTCAGGGACATGCATGGTCAGTCCCTCCAAGTTCTGTTCTATGGCCTCGAGGTCCATGACATCCAATCCTTCTATAGCACCTCTCTCTCCATGCCTCTAGATGGGAGATGATCCCGACAGCCGATAAGGTCCCACATCAGCATTGATGGGAGCATCTAATTATGTCATCGGATAAATAACGCAAAAAACATGGTATATCATTAAAAATAACAAAAACATTATATAAACAAAATTTCCTTCTTACCTATGTCCCCCACTGGGAACCTTCGGGGAGAGCTATGTCTGAATCTCCATGGAAATCTACCCCAGCATACGCATAATCTTAGACCATGAGAAATTGAGCTCTCATCCATTAGAAGAAGACATTTTCATACCTGATGATGGGACCACCTCCATGTCGAGCCATGAGATCTACCCACCTCTTCATCTTTAGATCCTGTGGAGTGGGTATACCCCACTCCACCTGCAAGCATAGGATAGGGACCCTCTCTAGGAAGAAGGATACCAAAATATACCCATATCCAAAATTTTTTAACCCACCACTTCTGCACTTGCTAAGTTTTTTCTTTATTCTTTTTAGGACCCCTTCACACCAGTTGAAGGCTCTGGGATCCATACATTCCAATGCATACTGAAAGTGGCTCTGTAAAGCCATGTGCAGAGCTACACTCCTTGCCATGCGAGTAATAGTATAGAGGATAGTCCACAATGGAAAATCTTGGACATCCCTGATAGCTACCTTGCCACTATGTTTCTCAGTACCCGACACACAATGTTGGCAGACGTAGTAGTTCATAGGCTCACCTCTGCCCCTGTTTCCTGTAAGTGTCACCCATGAACCATGGTGAGATAGTTCTGTCAGGAAATAGATATCCTCAGTATCTATGGTGAGTGTGTGGGCTCCCACATGAAATGTCTGCTCATTCACATCCCACTTGTGAACCAAGTACTCCAGTAGTATCAACTGGGCTCTCATGCCCTGAATCTTGAAGAATTTTAGTAATCCACACTGTCAAAGAGACATAATTGTTCCAGGGTCATTCCCGATGAAGTAATCTTCTTCTTTGTGCTCTCACTCATTCCATTCCAACATATTGACCAAGGAAGACCTGCTAAGGAACCATAAGATGAGATTAGAAGCATAAATTTCTTTCCTGGGGGTTTTCCCTTGTTTGGTTCATCTTTTTAAATTTTGGGTTGTGGTTGTCGCGGGGATATTCATTCCCATAGTGCAATGTCGTCACACCCTATCTATAGGGTCACCTGTGACAATCCTAGATCGTCATGGTTCTCGATATAGGGCACCTGCGGTGACCTCAACGCATGGGTAACCCCTAAAAAATCAACTCAAAACATAAATTTAACCAATGAAAATCAATTTTAAAACCATGAAAAGATGAAGGAGAAGGAGATTACCTCTTTTGCGGAGACGATTCCTAAAATGATCCGTCGTGCACTCAGCAATCAAGAGTTGAAAACCGAGGTTAAAAAGGGCTTTGGAGAAATATTTGGGCAAACTTACGAATGAAATGGTAAAATGTGGTTTGTTACCTATTTTATTGACTTTTATCACTTTTCATTTGTATATTATATTATTTTTATGCTTTATCCAAACCCTAAATTCTTAACAACTTTACAAGTGATTGATTTTTGCAGATTGAAAAAGTCTAGAGGTGAGATGTTGGAACAAGGGTCCTCTTTTTGTTTTTTGTTTTTATATATTTGTCACATGTACAGATCCTTTTAGGGTTTTTTAGGAAAAACTCTGAGCAGAGTCTTAGTTCTTTCTCACGCTTGTGAAACTATGAGAATGTAATCGAGTAGTCTTTTGTCATTTTTTCAAACTTGTATTGGTAAACAAGAAAAATGAAGATAATGGAGTATCCTTTAAGCTCTTTTCAAGATCCTTAAACATGAAAAGATGGCCGAGAAACCTTGTTATTTTAACGCTTGTAAAAGTATTTGAAGAAAACATCTGATGAGCAGTAAGTTATCACTTTTTCGGTCTCGTCAGATTAATTTACGGAAAAGGACCTAATGGAGTTCTCTTTAAGTGTTTTTCAAACTCTCTAAAATTGAAAAACCCCTGATTTTTCTTTCCTTGGACTCATTAAACAAACATCGAAAGACCCATATGGGATCGAACCCCTCCTTCTTAGGGTTCTTTAAACATATTCTGAGGGAATCATCCGAAGGATGAGCTTATATCTACAAGCATATGTTATCCTCCTCAAGATTGTGTAAAAATAAAGAGGTACTCGCCAGAAATGGTGGGGGGAAATTGGGAAAGAAATGTGTCTCTAATCTGTGTTAGTGTCAGTAATAGTCTCTCTTGAACATGAAACCCCCTTTCATCATTGTATTCGGGTTGGGAAATCCATTTGTCTCTCGTTTGACCATCCAAACGTCCATATGTTGATTCCTCCTTGAGTCAATGATCCCAAGACAACTATTGTGTCGTTCATATGTTCAAGAGAAGTCCAACGTAAAAAATCCTTCTATCGAGTCGACCATCTGTAGTTATAAATTTTCTACCATGTCGACCTTCCTCGTGTCAGTACCAAATCACTTCATACTCTGATCTGCCTCAAATCTGTTACATATTTCGTGTCATTGATGGGGAATACATCAAGGCCCTCATGTGACAAGTCTTTTCCTATCAACTTCAACACATTATCCAGGAACAAGACTTATAAATCATTCAGTACCTTAGAGTCTGCATGCCTCAATGGCAGGTCTCTTCATTTTCAACAATGGGTTCACATCATTGACCCCTGATTGGAAGATTCTATTGAGTGTTCGACTTCAAATCAATTATTAACATTCGTTGGATTGTACCGGGGTACCATGGGAATAATTGACATCAATGGTGATTTCCCTCGCACTTGTTAACGATTTTCATTAATGACCAGTAATCAAGTGGTTTCTACCATGTTTGACTTCAGCACCTGTAATCACATGGATAGATTCCTACTTATAGATAATGGAAATGAAGACCCTGGATCTTATCACTTTGGTCCAGGTTGCGATGGAGTATTCATGATTTGTACTGACACATAGATCCACTGTGTATGTCTCGTGGCTATGTCCGAATATGAATTCTTTTAGAGAATAGATCCATAGTGTATTCTTGGTGGCTATACTGAATTATGATGACATGGATCCATAATGTATGTTTAGTGGCCATGACTCACTTGAAACTTGTAGTCTAAGCATGGGAAGGCCTACCTTAGAAATGGTATGATATTATGCAGATGCTTGTTTGTTTGTAGGTTCTTGATAGATGCGCTCCTTGTTTTCGACACACACATTCTACAAAGTATTTCAATTGTCATGAGTTCCAGCTTCGTACTTTGGGGGTAATTTTGTTACACATTATTTTGGTCACCTCGGTAATCACCTGAAAACATGTGTTCATGTTCCCCAAAAATATTAAAAGAGACTTTCTCCATGGGAAAAGTGATTTGCTTTCCTCTGCCAAAAACCATCTGAAGGAAGGTCGTCGCACCCTGCTTTATGCATGGGGTGCAATGATGCCTGATCGCCGCACTCTTCACTATACTTGGACCATGACGTTGTTGCATGCTACTTGTGCATAGGGTGCGACGATGCTTAAAGCATGGGAAAAGTCAAATTTCACGAATGTTATAGAATGGAATCTTCTAGAAGATAAGGTCACCTCTAATTGGTTTGGATCTTACTCACTTCATAGATTTGGTGGGATCATCTTAATATCCTTGCCCATCTCTCTTTCACACTATATAAATAGGGATCTCTCATGGAAAAGGCTAAGGTTGAATAGGCTAATATTTGTATGGAGAGTTCTACTTCAGATTATGCTTGAGAGCTTTGCTTTAGTTCTTCAAGTCAGATTGTAGATCTTCTTTATGCAAGACATTTTGGAGCAAAGGTGTGTGTGTTGAAGCAAAGAGACATTGAAAGGGGACCTTGCAACATCAAGGCATAGGTTGTATTTGTTGGGTATGTGTTATATTCTTTGCATGTGTGTGTGTGTGGGTGCGTCAGATACGACGACTGCGTCTGACAATCCCTTCACCTAGGGCTCTGTCATGTGCACCAGGAACTTTCCTAGGGGGGTCCCAGGGGGGGGCAGGTATGCCCCCCCCATGGTTACACGGAGCGTTCGGGGAAACGCCCTGAAATTCTTTTTTTGGGCGGTTTTTTGCTATTTTTAGCGGATTTTGCTATTTTTAGCTGATTTGTAAATTAATCCCAGATTAAGGGATTAGGGTTTTGGTATCTATGGAATACCTAAAAACATTGTATATATTGTATGGCGAATGGTGAAATTCGATATAATGAAAAAGAAAGGTTTTCCCGGTTGAAGGTTTCTGGTAAAGATCTCTGTGTATTCTGTGTATGAGCCATTGATTAATTTTTGTATTGCTTAAGAATATATATGCATTGCTTTACTTCATAGGTTTAAAACTTACATGTGGTATCAAAGCACGTTTTTGGCTTCAGAGGGACGCCTTTGTTGCTGAGGGTTTGGCTCGGTCTTGATAGATCAAGTTTATCTTGGGTCTATGATAAACTTGGGTTCAGTGGGAGCTTTTGCAG
>JZKD02S0843284.1:197427-211571 GCA_000966675.3 Picea glauca | reverse complement strand
TATATTGTATGGTGAATGGTGAAATTCGATATAATGAAAAAGAAAGGTTTTCCCGGTTGAGGGTTTCCGGTAAAGATCTCTGTGTATTCTGTGTATGAGCCATTGATTAATTTTTTTATTGCTTAAGAATATATATGCATTGCTTTACTTCACAGGTTTAAAACTTATAGTATTCTCCAATTTCTCTTCACTTAATACAATAATGCATTTATTCCCTATATAAGCATCTCGTCTTCTATTGTATAATTCCTTGATGATATACACAGACTTCATTAGAATATATATATTTGTTCTCTTTCTTTGTTGGTTTTTGATTCTTAGACAAGCTTACTATTCTACAAAATCAGGGAAGTAGCTACAAAGAGGACACTAGCGGGGAAAAGCGTCGTTTAAAAGGTATGTCACTTGTAACCCATTAAACTAGTTCATATGATGATGAAGTTTAAGGCGAAGTGTGCATTCTGTTCTTTTTTGTTCTAGTTTCCTGTGGAATCTAGGGAGATCTGTTTATGTCCACATTTACCGATTAATCCGATAACAGTCCCCTGTTGTGTGGGTTTGGGTTTCCTTTTCCCTGATTCAACTGTGAGGTGTTTGCAAATCCAAACTCTCGTCGTTTTTGCTTAAATTTATGCTCGATCTTGACAACATATCTATACGTTGTGCCCAATGAGGTGATGTACAGGAACTCCATTTATGTTTGAATGTATCTATGCAAACAGTCACAGTATTTGAGCACCAAATGGGACTCATAATATTTGATACCCAATCTGGTGCATAGGGTATGGAAAATATTGGTGAAGTCTAGTACTGTCTGGTCCCTTTCTTGACATAGGGTGGTCCATTTGGTGTACTGGTCCTCGTAGCTTCCAACATGGTAGTATTTTTCTATAATGGAATCCTAGAAGGAGTCCCATGTAGGGGACACCAAGAAAATTTCATATTACTCCACGACCAAGTATCCCACCAGTCTTTAACATGGGGAATGACCTTGAGGAGTGCAAAAATGATCTTTTCCCGATCGAAAAAATTGTGGAACGAAAAATATCCTTCGAGCAGATTCAACCATTTATATACATCATTCGCATCTATAAGTCCTTCAAATAATGGAATATCAAAATTTACCTGTACCTTGAAGGGGGGTGCATGGTCGCCTGATAAAGATGATTCTCCCGTGGGTCGAAGGATCTGCACGAAGTTGTCCATCATTTCATTCCTTTGTCGCGTGAGGGATTCCTTGAGCAACATTTTAATAGGATATTTTTCTCTATCATATTTATTTTCTTCTCCCATGGGTTTTTTTCGGGCTCGATGTGAATGATCTGGTAATGGATCGATTGGTTTGAGTCCCAACTTCTTGTACCTAGACCTTGTCAGGGACATGCACGAAGAAAAATAAATGAAGAGCAGACCGCTCTGATACCACTGATCCGGATTTAGGAGAGGAACAAACATATTAATAGAATGAATACAATAAACACAGATATAGAAAGAATAACAAAAATATCCAGTGAACAATATCTTCTATTCAATAATGAAATAGGCTGAAACTGTAAAACTACAGAACTGAAACTTGCTCGAATGGTGGTAGTTATCTCTAAGAATAGATGTGGCTACGACATGCATCCTTCTAAGAAGAATGGATTACAATGAGGCTCTAGAGGCCCTTTTCATATTACTCATGAATGCCAAAACCCTAGACATCCAAAAACCTAACCCTAGAAGGTGAAACGCCAAAAGTCATGTGGGCCCTATGGGTAAGTTGGTGTAATTTGGTACCTTAACTTCCTAGGGTCGTAAATTTTGCATATGACCTTCGTTTTGGGCATGTGATAGCCCGTTGGAAAGGTATTTTAGATAAATACACATTATTCTATCAGAATCTGACTCCGTCTATAGTATGACTATGGTGATTCAAGAAAACAACGTTTAGGGCCCCAAAACAGCCTTGGAAGTACAACAAGATGTGCTGACATGAAAACATACAAAATAAGCTAGTTGGATTAGGAGAGAGACCACCCATATCCACCTGGAGAATGTGTGAGGCTTCAGACATCCCCATAAGTGTAGAACTCGCAATTATAAAGCAGTACAAAAATACGTGTTGAATAAAAAACGGACACAAGGAGCTAGTTGGAATAGGTGGGTGGCCACCAATATCCACTTGGATCAGTAACTGATTTTGACAATCACATCTAAGTTTATGCAACAGATCAAAAGGTCATTTCAAAAACAAAAATTTAATTTGTCATTGTATGAAGAATTTTTTAGCATCAATAAAGTGGTCTCTCATTTGGAAGAGGGCCTGGAGACGTAGCCCAAGATGGGTGAAATCTGTTATCAACTCCTCCTCCTCCTCCTCCTCCTAATTCTCCTCCACATGAGTCACCATATTCCACTGATCCTCCTGATCCTCCTTCAATTATGTCACCATCCACTGATCCTTGTCCTTATCCTCCACATGTGTCATCATCCACCAATTCCCCTCCTCCTCCACATGTGTCACAAGATTTTGATTCTTTGGAAACTATGTTCACATAGGGTACTATTGTGTTATGACCCAAGATATATGGATAAATGTAAATGATATGACCCCAAGGGGGGGCATATATGGGCCTAAATGTACATGTTATGTGTAAATATATATGTAATAGGATTGTCCTAGTAGTAAAGGGGCCTCATGTGAAAGTGTGAACAACTATATATAAGAGATCATGTATTCATTATTGGGACATGTGAATTGTGAAGTATGAAAGGTATTTGGTTATTTGGAGGGGGGCACCCTATTCTTTAAGGAGTTATTGTGTAACTTATCTATATTGGAGTATGTTATGACCCAAGTGGGGGCATAGATAGATATTCTCCCTTCCTATGCTCTCCATCAAAGGATGGTGACTTAAGTTTTATAATCTCTCCTTGCAATATATATGACCTGTTGTTACAATATTTTTCCCCTTTCACCTTCGTTCATGTCACAATAGAGCAAGACCATATATAAAAGACATAATCTACCCTCACACACAACAATGCTATGAGAAAATAACTACTTTGAAAGAGAGAGAGAGAGAGAGAGAGAGAGAGAGAGAGAAGGGGATGCCTCACACCTTGTATCCTATGTTTGATGTCGATCCTCTCTCTCCATCGTTGATTTTTCTCTTGATCTCTACTGGTATCAACCTGCAAAAGAATACCAATTCTGTTTTGCAACAAGGTAGTTATGAATTTAGATCATGCATATAATATGAAAATATTAAAGTATATGAATAAAACTAAATATAAACATATTGAGATCAATTTACACATGAATAGAGGGAAAGATAACTCTTTTATTGAAAATGGTAAAAGTGGGTAGTTACAACCTGACTCGAATCATCGACATTGCCTCGAAGCCAACCTCCTAGGTTCCTCCATTGATCCTTCAAGCATCAACTCAGAAATATGTCCCTTCTTCATATGACCTAAAAGGGATAGGAACACACCCTATGGTCATATAAGGGAGAAGGAGTACTAGAAAGCAAGTTCTAGAACAAGGGGATGATACTCATAGGATCAAGGAAAATAGGGAAGCTTGCGAATTCGTCATCATAATCTTGCACCTAGTTTGTCCTCCTAATCCATTCCCTCAAAGGTGCCTTTATACCATCCTCAAGGGGTTGATTTGGTTGAATTCCATTGTTTACGGGCCCATGAGATTTTGGGTACGAGCCCAATCGAAAAACTCACCTGAAAATGTGGATTATTTTATTTTTTAATATTTTTTTATGGCATCCGTGAGTTGCAAACTAGCAAGGTGAAAAAATCCATGGTTTGGAAATTGGTGACCCATGGATGACAACAATTTTTTTTTCTTTAGATGAGTTTGATGCATGAGGATGGGATTTAAATTTGCAAGCGAGGGAAAAGGACTAAGACATTTCACAAATGAAATTGATGTGGTAGATTGTGGTATAACATATGCCCCCTAATGTGTGAGGTCAGAAGGGAAATTGATGGTTGAAATACATTATAAATATGATAGGATTGATGTGCTGAATTAGATCTAACGAAAGTTCTCAAACAAATGATCCAAAAACATAAACCATCAATAGATATCAAGAAAGAGTATTATCTTCCCAAGTTAGGCATACGCATGCTTAGGAGTGATGTAAGCATCGTCGCCAAATCAAGTACACTGCATATCCATGGCATATATGAAAGTATGATTGATGTCCATGGACATGAACAATACACAATTTATCCATGTGATATATATAAATTAACAATCATGGCCACGAGGAATACATAGTGGATCCATGCAAAAATTAGATCATAGCCATGAATGGATACACAGTGGAGCTATGTCTCAAAATCAAAGGATATCTGGAAAAAATGGAGTGAACAATATGATCCTCTGCAAGTACCAATGTCTAAAGGGTGGTACAATATGTTGGGTAGGAGCACAAAAGATGTGATGCTCATAATTCACTCGAATTATTCATAATGATACGTCGTCGTATGAGTCTGCACCATGTGAATGGATGTGTTGGGGTCAAACATAGTGAGACACCATTTGATTACTAGTCATTTATGTATACCGTTAACAAACACGATACTAACCACCAATGATCATAATGGGCGTCCAGGTACCATGGTAAAATATAACAATTTTGAATGAATGATCTGGAGTCGAACACCTGGTAGAATCTATCAAGCAGGGGACACTGATGTGTTCCCACTATCAATAGCGAGGGAACCTACCACTGATGACTGCAAGATCCAAGGTACCACAAATAAATCTACATACATATCCCAGAGCAATATGTGTTGAATTCGATAGGAAGAGATCCATTGGAAGGAAGGAATTAAGGCATCCTCCATCATATAGCACTGGGGGTAGTAGAAAGCCAAATATTTGGAAGGACTCTGATGAACAAATTGTAAGGACCAAACCAAGGTACAAATCTAGCATGCACCAAATAGAATAGTGCATGCCATAGACTCTCTGAATAGTAGCCAACAATGGACACTACTAACAAAGATGAGGGATTCACCAATGGGGTCAAATGGAAAACAAGGTACTGCACAAATCCCTATGTGTAATGATTGTGGTTGACATTGAACACAAGGGAAATTAATCAGTCAAAAACCAATGATGGTTTGTCATCTGCTGAGTGTAAGGTCACATATCAATGATGGAAGTAGGCCCAGGGTGCAACTCTAGGTCATACTTCCAGAGCAACGTGTAAGAGTTGATAAGAGAAAACCCTCTAACAAGAAGTTAATGAGGACCTTCTATACTAGCACAAGTGAGATACAAAGATACTTTTTATGATGAGTTGTACTTGAATGACATAGGAAGGATGAATTTAAAGGTTAGAGACTTTCTACAGAATGGATGACTCAGGCTGAAACTTCCCTTGAACAAAAGAATGACACATTATGTGACTTAGGGAGCATGGATTATAAATTAGGATACATTTGTGATACATGAGTCATCGACAAAGACTCCATATGGTTGGAAGAATAACCAACTGAAGGATATTATACTCAAGGATGAGAAAAAGTATCCTAAATCCATACGAACCCAAAATATTGAGACATTGACTCAAAGATTGTGCTTTGTTCATGGGTGACTAGACTGCTTCTAACAAAAGAGATAGATGCTTTCCCCCTTTCTTTTTGGTTTTTTGATTTTTTTGTCTTTTTCCTGTTATTAAAGCTTGAAAAAGAATAAAAAAATTCTATAGCATAGTGGAGGTAACAAGTGTCGCGAGTAATCAAACTAGTTCCAAAGTGCAAGGAACATACCTATGCTCAATGTAAGGAATCATGTGCAGGAAAAGGACACTCAGGGGATGTTTCCTCAAGGTTTAAGGTGTCGAGTCACAAAGGCATAAATTTCAAGGCTAGAAACTGGTAGGAATGCATAATCAAATGGTTCAAATATGGCAAGATGAAGTCGACATTAGGCCTAAAAGCACAAGTGGTTAAAATGCAATGCAATTACAACTCAACAAAAGTTTGGAAGCCCCATTGGTGAATGAGCCAGAAAGACATTGAGAGGAATTCATGAGGCTTCAATGAAAATACATGGTGGGACTACATAGTGCTTTTGAGCCTATGAAAAAGACTGCAACATGGGTGTCAAAAGGCTAGTGAGGTACTAAATAGGACACCCATGAAGAGGTAATATCTACCATTCATAAAAGACACCTTTAAAGCAGCTTGAAGGTATGATGTCATGAATGGATTGGGTGGACCCTATGGCAGATATGTGAATGATACAGATCAATGCATCATGTAGGAAGAATGGGGCCTACTCTACATGCCAGTTAAAAAACACAATACCTACTGAAGAATCCAAAAATTGTTGACATAAGTAGCAACATACATTAGAGGGAGTCGCGTAGGTAATGGCTAGAAAAAGAATGAGAATAATATGTGTATCTTTAATGCAAAGTCATGGCAGGGATAAAAAGGACTCCCAAGCCTAATAGAAAACTTGCAGCATGGGAACCAAAATTCAAAGGGTTCTGCACTATGATGCCCATGGAAGGTAGGATCTACCACATGAATTATGACACTTCTAAACATCAAAGAAGGTTCCATGTTGCAAATCAGTGGGGTTGATCCTCAGGAAAAATGAAACAGGAAACGGATAATGCAAAAATGCATTAAGGGGAAAATATAACCTATATGCCAGTTTTAAGATCATTACCTGTCATAACAGATCAACATGGAACAAAAAGGTACCAAATAAAATGTCTCCAAAGTCATGTATATAATACCAAAATCACTTACCCAGAAGTTAATAAGTCCAATATAGAAGCCTCTGATAAAAACATGTGCTAAGGGATATGGAAATTGAAAACAAGAAACCCAAAAAGTACAATATGTACATAGGACCACACAACATTGTGGCTTATGCATAGTAGTTCTCTAGGTAGAGACCATTACTAGGCTCAATCCAAGGGTTTCATTGGTAACCAACAAGTAAAGCTTCCATTTTAGGAAGAGGTCAAGGATCCATAATCATAGCTTCAAGGATAGCCTCATACTAAGGCAAATCAACATCCATGAAATTGGGGCTCAACAAATCACAAATAATAGGGCTCGAGGTCTTACAAACAACAAGATCAGAATCAAGAGGAAATTCTAAATTACTTGGGCCGATAAGAGGAAGCAAGAGATCTCATTCCCCATTGGATAAAAAACTTGATCAATTGTTGAGATCTTGTCTCGAGAAGGAGAACATAACTATTAAAATCCCATCTCAAGATCAACTGAACACTGAGGATAATATGCCACATAATTCACCCATGTGGGGAAGAGTCTACTCAAACACTAGGAACATACAAAGGAGAACACTGGGATGAATTCGAACTAGGATGGTGATTATCATATGAAAGTTGATCAATAGTGCCAATTCTTCTAATGTGAGGGAAATGTATCCCACGAAATATAGTAGACACCACAAAATTCATCACATAAACATAATCACACCTAAGAAGTATATTAAATTCTAAAGGACCTGGCACCACTAAAAGATCGACTAGAATAGTCTTCCCACCTAATGTGATAGGAAACTGAGAAAGAATCCCCAGAAAGTCACTAGGCCTTCTATCTAAATCCAACAACTCACTAGTAGCTGACACAAGCTTTGGAGAACCCAAAGCTTTCGAAGCCGAGGATGATGCAATACTTGTAGAGGATCCTTCATCTACAATACATTGAAGAATGAATTTCAACATAGATTCAACCAGAATCGTTATCTGGAAAGGTGCAAAAGAAGGAAGGTGAGGATCTACAAGATCATTCCAATCAAAACAAACCATCCTAGGATTTGGAGGGAGCGTACTCAAAGAGAGTGGAATGCCCCCTTGTTCATAAGGTACTAAATTGGAAATGTTAAAAACGTAGTTGAAAGATGCATCACTCCTTGAAAGAAGAGTGGGATTCGATGACTATTGCGTCAGCTCAACCACTTTGGAAGATTGGTCACTCTCTAAGAGAAGAGTGGGATCGATCAAAGATTGCATCTGCACAACCACTTCCTCAACCATTGGTTGAATAGGATGTGATACAACATGGTCAAAATATGCATCACCCCCCAAAACGAGACTGGTATCGACCAATTATGGGGTCATAATGATTACTTTGTCAACCAACAATTGATTATATTGTTGGGAAAATAAAGACAACACATAACTAGAAGGTCCTTCAGATAAGGACCACACTCTTCATACCATGGCAATAACAAGGAACAAATGAGTAAGGTGATCTCCCTCACAAATATTACAAGGTAACTTGGGCTTACATTTGATACATCTAGGGTTCTTAATAGTATCAATTCCCCCAACATGACTTGTAGTGGCCGATGGTTTGGCACCAGCATGCCTTATAGTGGCTAGGTACTAATCTCCAACATGACTTGCAGAGGTTGGTGATGTTTTTCTAGTATGACTAGTAGTGACTAGACTCGTGCCCCTTGCAAGAATTGTAGTGACTGGTTGCTTGTCTTCAACATGACTTGCATAGACTAGGCTCTCACTCACAACATGAATCACAGAGGTCGGTTGCATGCCCCTAACATGACTAACAGAGGTTGGTTGCATGTCTCCAACGTGACTAGCATAGGTTGGTGACATGACTCCAATGTGACTCACATAGATTGGTGATTCGATGCAAGTATGACTAGAAGTGACTGGACTTTTTCTCCCAGCATGACTCACAAAGGCTGGTTGCTTTTCCCCAGGATGACTAGCAGAGGCTGGAAACATGTCTCCAACATGAATAATAGAGGTTGGTGACTTGTTTTTTTTACTCTTTCTCTTCCTATTCCTTTTATACTTTTGGTTACTAGTATCTATAATTTCACTAGAAGAGGGAGAAGGAGAAGGAGTAAAATTAGATGATGTAGAAGGTGAAGGATCAAAATTTGTACGATGCCCCTGAAATAAGATGCTTATCTGAGAAGCATCAAGAAAATTCAGGACATTTAGAGTGGTCCACAACCAAATTTCTACATTCAACAAAGGAATGTTCAAAGTGGCAATCAAGGGGGAACCAATGTTTTCAAAGAATGGAAAAGCACAAGAATCCCCTTGGGTAGAGGTCCCTTGGTTGGTATCCTCAAGAACTTTGGTCAATTCATTCTTATGCATAGGTTCATCCCTTGCGGGATTGTTCATGTCCATAAAAGTCTCACACACTGACTCTAATGAACCAATGGTATAAAAACCCACGCCTTCTAGGAGGTGACTTCAAACTTTTAAGAGAAAGACCAGGGATCCTTCCTATCCAACATAGCAGTTGGTCGACCACCTTGAATCAATGATCCAAAACAGATGATACTGAAGAATTGGACCTACTCTTGGGTGCCTTAGACAAATCTCTTGCAAGTAGAGTGAATATTCTTGGAGGGCCATCCATGTTTAGGTCACATATACAACAGTGACACTGAGAAGGAGTCTAAGACAAGTAGAATGAAGGGTCGACTTGTTATCTTGGAGAGGAATATTGAGCAAATGGAATACACATTGTATCAACTTGGTTAGAGGGTTGAACAAATGGAGACTAATATATGAAAGATGAGGCATGGGTTCAATAAAATCGTGTGGGAATTCCAGAAGACCAAAAATATGATCACCAACACCTTGACCGATGATGTTCAGGATAGAATCAAGGAAATAGAGGATGAAACAACATCAATCACACAAAATTGAAGGACCAATATGACACAATTACATTGTAGAAAAAAGCTTTGGCCAATGGAAAAAGTTCAGTTGTCATGCCAATGAGGATCAAGATAAAGAAACTTGAGCCATACTATGATACTCACAACACTATGTTGCTTGGCAACTTCTCTTGGGATGTTGAGCAATACTTGAAGCAGTTGAATAGAAGTTCGAACAAAGCTAAGGTGAATGTCGCTACTATGTTATTGATAGGGACTGCTAATCTCTAGTGGAGGAACTAGGTGGAAGACTGTAACACCCTATTTCCCCCAGTTTGTAAAAATAACTATATTGGCCAAGAACTATGGAAAACTCAAAGATGTGAATGTTTGATTTGATGGACCTTTTTATAAAAGGTCGATGAATGTAAATTATGAATATGTGTTACATGGCTGCTGGGAGGGGGATGTGCTAAAAGAGACCATGATGGATAATAAGAGGTGGTGGAAGGGACCTGGAATGGTTGCGTTAAATTCCATTGAGCCAGTACTGTACTGGTTTTACTTGCTCAAAGACCAAAGTAAATATCTGACCCTGGAATGGATTTCCCATCAGATTGGTAGGTGGGGAGGCTCCTCAAGATTTAATGAGGGGATGGGGGTGAACTTCCCATCCGTAACATCTCCCAGACCTGACCGTGGACGGGGAAATTTGCGCCACATGCAATCTTGCAGAGAAAAGGAAAGAGAGGAAATGTGGTAAGGGTAGAAGAGGGAAGGTGCATGTGACAGGGGATCGTGAAAGAGAACTGGAAAAACTCTAAAAATACAGGGATTATTTTTCTGTATCAGAAGAAGGAGAGTAACCTTCGTCCTTGACTTCTTTTGAGCTGGAAGTAGGAGACTGAATCTCAAAGCATTGTGGTCTAGCTCAGGGGTGGCCAGTGGTAAATCAATTTGGAGTCACTAAGCCTATGGTTGGGTGGAAATGAGCACCCCTCTTAGTAGTCGCGTCACACCTGGTGTTTCTGATAAGTATTTTATGCCTTGCATTTTGAATTGTATACCATGAATACATGCTCATGTTTATTTTCCCGCAATGATTTCTGTGTGGAATGATTGCCCTGTGTTTTGATCAGAAATAATGGATGCATACTTATACTTATATGATCATAATCAATTTACATATAAAAGGAATGAGTTCAGAATACGAGTTCGTTCCATTGATATTTGTTCCATCTATTGACTCACGCTATGTACTGGTTTGATTTCCCAAAGGCACATCCTCCCGGGAAGTTTCCTCGCATTCCAGAGCCGGAGTGAGTTCCTTGAAAGGACTACCGTTATAGTGAACCCACGAATTTACTTTACCCCTGACACAGAGTTCATAGCTCGGAGAATTAGGAAGGATTTTCAGTCAGGTCACCAAGCCTAGGGATAATTACTCAAGAAACCATTGAAGGATCATGTGATCTGAGCCTTGTACAAGAGAGAGTAGTTCTCTCAGGTTTTCGACATTTCAACACCCGGGAAACCAAAGGGTAAGACCCCTCATTTTCGCAAGTCGCGAAATCCTAGTACCCGAAACCCCGATGCACTTTATGGATGAGCCAGTTTTGCATGAATAGGTTTTGGTGTTTCGGCACCTAGGAAACCAAAGGGTAAGACCCCTCATTTTCGCAAGTCACAAAATCCCAATACCCGAAACCCCGACGCACTTTGTGGATGAGACAATTTTGCATGAATATGTTTCGGCATTTCAACACCCAGGAAACCAAAGGGTAAGACCCCTCGTTTTCACAAGTCGTGAATTCCTGGTACCCGAAAACCCGACGTGCTCTGTGGATGAGCCGGTTTTGTGTGAATAGGTTTCGGCGTTTCGGCACCCAGGAAACCAAAGGGTCAGAGCCCTCGTTTTCGCAAGTCGTAAAATATCGATACCCAAAACTCTAATTTGCTCTGTGGATGAGCCGGTTTTGTGTGAATAGGTTTCGAAATTTCAACACCTAGGAAACCAAAGGGTAAGACCCCTCATTCTCGCAAGTCGTGAAATCCTGGTACCCGAAACCCTGACGTGCTCGGTGGAAGAGCCCTAGGTAACAAGGCAGAGTCATGTGGTAGAAGGAGGAGGTAGGTGCTAGCAGTTAACCAAGGGTCAAAACTTGGGAATCAACATTTTGAGTCTCGAAAGAATTTGGACCGTCCATTTGTAGGGGACGCGTAGCGAAGGTCTAAAGCCACCAGGATTTTGGACATCGGAGGAATAGGAGGGAAGACCCCGCCATAAATCATGAAGGGTAGAATGTCGAGATTTAACCTAGGTCGTTGATCAAGTCGATGATCTGGACCATGGATCTAGATGATACTGGGTTTTTGAGTCCTAAGGATTAAAAAAAGGGAAAGGAGGAACACTTGCATCGTGATTTCCCCAAAACGTGAAAACCCGAAAGCATTTAGAGGAATAGCACCAGGTCATAGGATCGGTTGTATGGAAAGCAACCCAAGGGAGGAGCTAAGGATCTATTAGACCCTTTTGGGTTTTGGCATTTCGAAAGATAAAGAACAGAAGAACGCTTACATCGTGATTCCCCGAATCGTGAAAGCCGGAAGCACCATTTTGGTAAGGCCTGTGGTCATAGCCAACAATCACATGGAGGAGGACAAGGGAAGGGATGCTCTGCGCTAGGCCCCATAGAAATTCGGGGATTCTATCCCTTGAAGAAAAGACAAAAAAAAATAAGAAAATCATAGTTTCCGTAGTGGGTATGTGAAAAATTGGTATCAGAGCATGGTTACAACACTTGGCCTGCTTGGGCTCATGAACGAGTTGCACAGAAACGCCATTTGAAGTACTCTTAAAAGGAGTAACCCTCTACCTTAAACCCCTTTATCAAAAGCCGAAGTTAAGAATGAAAATTCCTATTGTGTGTATGCATTTGAAAAATATGAATCATGCATTGATTGTGAATGAATGTAATGTTGACTAACAACAAGTGTTTTTCTTGCACAAAAAGGGGACGATCAATCGCGGGAAACTGTAGACGGATAGAATGGTGATGCACCATGAAGTGGAGGATGGCTCCCACAATAGAGATGAAGAGTCTGACTAAAGGAGAGCGGTTGAGACCCCTCCAGATCTAGCTGAGACTGTGAGAAGCCTCATGGTCGAACTACAGATCTGCAAGGCCAACAATAAGAGGTTGATAAAAGAGCAAGAGAAGAAAATGGAAATTAATGCAGTCTTGTTGCAGAGCTTATCCGACATACAAAGACAATTGTAGCATGGACCTGACACCAGTCATGTGGACCAACGACAAACAAAGAGAAGTCGAAGCCCACCTAGGATATGGAAACATGGTCTTTTAAGTGGCCACACTGGGAGGAGCACCTCGAGAAAGGTCCACCCCAGAGATAAGGGACAAGCATTGTACGATTCCTTTGGAAAGGAAACTAGCGACCCGGAGGGATCTTCTAGTAGCAGAACTAGTTTTTATTCCCGAAGAAAACGAAAGAAGCAAAATCATTCCAAAAATCATAATCTCGAAGAATTCAAGAAGGCCAAACCACCCTCTTTCGATGATGAATTAAAGAAGGGAGAGGAAGTGGAGGCCTAGCTACTTGGAATAAAGAAGTATTTCAAAGTCCATGGCTTCTTAGAAAACTTGAAGGCCCAAGTAGCCACTTTCAAATTGAATGGAAAGGATTCCATCTGGTGGGAAGACCTTAAGAATGTAAAAGGGATTCACGAAGAAGACCTATCTTGGGAATGGTTTGAGAAATACTTCAGGAAGAAGAATCTGTCAGAAAAGTATTTCGACAAAAAGACTAAAGAATTATATGAACTCAAGCTGGGACAATGCGCCATAGAGGAATATGTCAGAATATTCCTCAATTTGCTGAGGTACATACCCTATATAAAAGAAGAAAAGGAAAAGGTGCAATGATTCATCAGTGGACTCCCTAAGGACTATCAGAACAGAATTGAGTTTAATGAGCCAAAGACCCTAGAAGACACTATCCGAAAGAAACAATATTGTTATGAATAGCTTGGGCATCAGATAGAACCTCATGAAGGCTGGAAGCAGAAGAATAGTTCTGGATTCCAAAAAAAGGGATTTAAATCCCCAAGATTTAAAAACTATAAAAATGACTCCAGGATGAGCTTCCCAACCTGAAGTGTACACCAACAGAATTTCCCCTCCCAGAGTGGAAATAAACCTTTTGGATATACCCTAGGAAAGATTGATAACTCGAAGAAAGAACCCTTGAAATGTTGGGGTTGTGGAGAAGAAAATCTACTAAGGGACTGCCCGCACCGACAACAGAATAGTTGGAGAATTTACAACGTTCAAGAAGCTACCACTATCAATGACGTGGCCAGGAGCATGCCGCAAATTTATGCAGCCTTGGATAATAAACAAGATGACCACCAAGCTTCAGTGGTGGAGATGGAAGGTATGATCACCAACCATCTAGTGTCTATTCTAAT
>JZKD02S0843284.1:185455-197377 GCA_000966675.3 Picea glauca | reverse complement strand
TGACCTGTTGATTGGTATGGACTGGCTAGCCACATATAAATCCAGACTAGACTATTACCATAAAACCTTAGAATGTGTAAGTGAAGAAGGAAGAAGGATAACCCTTCAAGGGATCAAAAAATCTGTCTCGGTGAGATGAATATTAGCTCTTCAAATGAGAAAGTATTACAGAAAGGGATGTCCACTATATGCGATACAGGTGTTGGAATCAGTTGAAGATGAAAAACCAAGCCTCAAAGACCATCCCACACTAAGAGAATATAGAGATGTATTTCTGAAAGAGGTACTGGGTCTACCTCCAATAAGGGACATTGACTTCTCAATAGAACTTGCACCAGGAACAATGCCAGTGTCTAGGACACCCTACAGGATGAGCACACCCGAGCTAGTTGAGCTTAAACTACAACTAAAAGAAATGATGGACAAAGGCTATATCCAACCCAGCGTGTCTCCATGGGGAGCACTAGTCCTGTTTGTGAAAAGGAAAGATGGTACCCTCTGACTGTGCATAGATTATAGACAACTCAATAAGGTAACCATAAAGAACAAGTACCCCTTACCTAAGATCGATGACATGTTTGATCAATTGGGAGGTGATTTCATCTTCTCAAAGATTGAATTGAGATCTGGATACCATCAAGTCCAAATCAAGGGTGAAGACATCCACAAAACTGCCTTCAGGACGATATACGGTCACTATGAGTTTGTGGTAGTACCATTTGGATTGACCAATGCCTTTGCCACTTTTATGTGCTTGATGAACAATGTGCTTAGCAAATTCCTAGACAAATTTATACTGGTTTTTATTGACGATATATTAATTTAATCTAAGAATAGAGAGGAACATGAGGAACATCTTAGACTTGTGCTTCAAGTGCTAAGAGAACATCATCTCTATGCCAAATTCAGCAAGTGTGATTTTTTCCAGAAGCAAATACATTACTTAGGCCATGCCATATCTAAAGAGGGAGATGCAGTAGACCCTGAGAAAATCAGGTCTATCATGGAATCGCTTATCCCAAAGGACGTTTCAGATATCAGATCCTTTGTGGGCTTAGAAGGATAATATAGGAGGTTTATAAAAGGATTCTCCAAGATTGGTTGTCCAATCACTGCCCTCCAGAAGAAGGGAGTTAAATTCCTTTGGACCCCAGAATGCGAAGAAAGGTTTCAGTCCCTAAAACATCTACTGACCCATGCACCCGTGTTGAAGATCATCAATCCCGAAGATGACTTCCTCGTGTGCACAGATGCCTGGAAGGAAGGGCTCAGAGGAGTCCTTATGCAAGGAGGAAGTGTAGTCTGCTATGAATCCTGGAAATTGAATGAGCAAGAAGTGAACTATGTGACCCATGATCTAGAGCTGGCCGCCATAGTGCACACCTTAAAAATGTGGAGGCACTACCTCTTGGGAAGAAAATTTGTACTCATGACAGACCACTGTGGATTGCGATATCTGTTTGACCAACCAAAGCTCAATGCCAAACAAGCTAGGTGGATGGCCTTCCTTAGTGAGTTTTATTTTGAAATCAAACATGTTAAAGGAAAGGAAAATAAGGTGGTTGATGCGCTTAGCAGTAGTATGAAAACAATTCACCTAGCAGCGGTGAGCACCTGCAAGACGAATGTCAAAGAAAGAGTTAGGAATGCACAAGAAACAGACACATTCTTCCAGACCGTGACCTTGTATCTGGAGCAAGAACCCACAGGGATAAAGAATGAAGGATACCAGATGATAGATGGAGGTCTTCTAACTTACATAAACAAATTGTATATTCTAGATTGTGACGAATTGAAGAGGTTCATAATGGATGAACTACATAAAAGACCATATACTGGTCACCCAAGATATCAAAAGATGATCATGACCACTAGGAAACAATTCCATTGGCCTGGGTTAAAGAAAGACATAGATAATTATTTAGCTAAGTGCCTAGAATGCCAATAGGTTAAAGCTAAACACCGACACCCCGCAAGATTATTACAACCTCTACCAATCCCGGAATGGAAATGGGAAACAATTTCCATGGATTTCATCACCAGATTACCAACCTCGACCAGGCAGAATGACACCATCATGGTGGTGGTGGATAAATTGAGCAAGTCCTCCCATTTTATCCGCATCAAATTGACTTGCAAGGTACTAGATATTGCTATCATATTCATGAAGGACATATTCAGACTACATGGTATGCATAGAAAGATCGTGTCCGATAGAGACACGAAATTTACTTCCAACTTTTGGAAATCCTTGATGGCTGGTCTAGAGACCAAATTATTGTTTAGTACGGCCTATCATCCTCAAACCAATGGACAGATGGAAAGAGTGAACCAAATATTAGAAGACATGCTAAGAATGGATGTTGTGCATCAATCTAAAAAGTGGGAAGATTACCTGCCACTGGTGGAATTTTCCTACAATAACGGCTACCAAGAATCCTTGAAGATGAGTCCCTTCAAAGTCCTCTATGGTAGAGCATGCAACACTCCAGTTAGTTAGAGTAACCCATTAAACATAATTACTATTGGACCCGACATGTTGAAAGAAATGGAACAACAAGTGATTCAAATAAAACAAAATCTAAAGGTTTCTCAGAACACACAAAAAAGTTACGTTGACCGAAGGAGAACTCCAAGAGAATTCAAGATGAGAGACCACATATATCTCAGAGTTAGGCCCAGGAATAGTTCCCTGAGGATAAAGTTGGCACCTCGGTATTGTGGACCCTTTGAAGTTCTAGATAGAGTGGGACCTGTAGCCTATAGGCTAGCACTTCCTCCCACAGTAAAATCACATAATGTTTTCCATGTTTCATTATTGAAGAAATATGTACATGATTCTAATCATATAATTGACTAGTCTATGATCCAGGTGGAACCAAAGGGAGAATTCCTACCAGAACCTCAATGCATACTGCACAGAAGGGAAACCCCACTTAGGAACCGAACCATTGCATGGGTCAAGGTGCAGTGGAAACATTTTGGCCCAGATGAGGCTACCTAGGAAATGGAAGATGCCATGAAACATGCATATCCGATTTTGTTTACTTCTATACATACACGTCATATTGATAGATAGAACATCGAGGATGATGTTCCTTTAAGGGGGAGGGAATTGTAACACCCTGTTTCCCCTAGTTTGTAAAAATAACTATATTGGCCAAGAACTATGGCAAACTCAAAGATGTGAATGTTTGATTTGACAGACCTTTTTATAAAAGGTCGATGAATGTAAATTATGAATATGTGTTGCATGGATGCTGGGAGAGGGATGTACTAAAAGAGACCATGATGGCTAATGAGAGGTGGTGGAAGGGACCTGGAATGGTTGCGTTAACTTCCACCGAGACAGTACCGTACTAGTTTTACTTCCTCAAAGACCAAAGAAACTCTCTGACCCTGGAATGGATTTCCTGTCAGATTGGTAGGTGGGGAGGCTCCTCAAGAGTTAATGAGGGGATGGGGGTGAACCGCCCATCCGTAATAGCTCCCATACTTGACAACGGATGGGGAAATTCGTGCCACACACAATCTTGCAGAGAAAAGGAAAGAGAGGAAATGTGGTAAGGGTAGAAGAGGGAAGACGCACACGATAGGGGATCGCGGAAGAGAACTCGAAAAACTTTGAAAACACAGGGATTATTTTTATATATCAGGAGAAGGAGAGTAACCGTCATCCTTGACTTCCGTTGAGCTGGAAGTAGGAGACTGAATCTCAAAGCATCGTGGTCTAGCTCGGGGATGGCCAGTGGTAAATCCATTTGGAGTCACTGAGCCTACGGTTGGGTGGAAACGAGCACCCCTCTCAGCAGTCGTGTCACACCTGGTGGTTCTGATAAGTATTTTATGCCTTGTATTTTGAATTGTATACCATGAATACATGCTCATGTTTATCCGCCCGTAATGATTTCTGTGTGGAATGATTGCTCGGTGTTTTGATCAAAAATAATGGACGCATACTTATACTTATATGATCATAATCAGTTTATGTATAAAAGGAACAAGTTCAGAATACGAGTCTATTCCCTTGAGAATTTTTTCGTCTATTGACTCACGCTATGTCTTGGTTTGATTTCCCGAAGGCACCTCCTCCCGGGAAGTTTTCCCACATTCCAGAGCCGAAGTGAGTTCCTTGAAAGGACTACCGTTATAGTGAACCCACAAATTTACTTTACCCCTGACATGAAGTTCATAGATTAACGAATTAGGAAGGACTTTCAGTCAGGTCACCAAGCCTAGGGATAATTACTCAAGAAACTGCTAAAGGATCATGTGTTTTGAGCCTTGTACAAGAGAGAGTAGTTCTCTCAGGTTTTCGTCGTTTTGGCACCCGGGAAACCAAAGGGTAAGACCCCTCATTTTCGCAAGTCGCGAAATCCCAGTACCTGAAACCCCGACGTGCTCTGTGGATGAGCCGGTTTTGCATGAATAGGTTTCGACGTTTTGGCACCGGGGAAACCAAAGGGTAAGACCCCTCATTTTCACAAGTTGCAAAATCCTAGTACCCGAAACCCCGATGCGCTCTGTGGATGAGCCGGTTTTGTGTGAATAGGTTTCAGTGTTTTGGCACCCGAGAAACCAAAGGGTAAGACCCGTCATTTTCGCAAGTTGTGAAATCCCAGTACCTGAAACCTCGAAGCGCTCTGTGGATGAGCCAGTTTTGTGTGAATAGGTTTCGGTGTTTCGGCACCCAGGAAATCAAAGGGTAAGACCCCTCATTTTCGCAAGTCGCGAAATCCCGATGCCCGAAACTTCAATGCGCTCTATGGATGAGTCGGTTTTGCATGAATAGGTTTCAGCGTTTTGGCACCCGAGAAACCAAAGGGTAAGACCCCTCGTTCTCGCAAGTCACAAAATCCTGGTACCCGAAACCCCGATGCGCTCGGTGGAAGAGCCCTAGGTCACAGGGCAGAGTCATGTGGTAGAAGGAGGAGGTAGGTGCTAGCAGTTAACCAAGGGTCAAAACTCAGGAATCGACATTTCAGGTCCTGAAAGAATCTAGACCGTCCATTTGTAGGGGACGCGTAGTGAAGGTCTAAAGCTACCGGGGTTCTGGACATCGGAGGAATAGGAGGGAAGAACCCGCTAGAAATCCTGAAGGGTAGAATGCCGGGATTTAACCTAGGCTGTTGATAAAGTCAATAATCTGGACTGTGGATCTGGATGATACCGGGTTTTCGAGTCCTGAGGATTAAAAAAAGGGAAAGGAGGAACGCTTGCATCGCGATTTCCTCGAAACACAAAACCCCAAAAGCATTTAGAGGAATAACACCAGGTCATATGATCAATCGTATGGAAAGCGACCCAAGGGAGGAGCTAAGGATCTGTTAGACCCTTTCGGGTTTCGGCATTTCAAAAGACAAAGAACAGGGGAATGCTTACATCACGATTCCCTAAATCACGAAAGCTAGAAGCACCATTTTGGTAAGGCCCGTGGTCATAGACAACGATCACATGGAGGAGGAAAAGGGAAGGGATGGTTTGTGCTAGGCCCCGTAGAAATTCAGGGATTCTGTCCCTCGAAGAAAAGACAAAAAAAAAAGAAAATCATAGTTGCTGTAGTGGGTATGTGATAAAGACTTGGTAGCCAGGAGGATCGTAGAGAAGATAAAAAAATGGGTAGAGATGAAGGAAACCTTGAAAACACTATTTGGTCTAGGAAACCAAGCATGGATCACAAGAAATTAGTTGTTGGCTCTTAGCTACACTGGTAAGATTCAAGCCTACATCAAGGAGTTCACAGGGATCATGTTGGAGATCAAAGATATGTCAGAAGAAGACAGACTTTTCCACTTCATGAATGGTCTACAACCATGGGTGCAAAGTGAGTTACGAATCCAGAATGTGCAGAATCTTGTGACAACCATCACTGCAACGAACAAACTAATGGAATTCAGGGGTGAACCCAAGACAGGTCCTAGGAGAAGTGAGGGTGCCCAAAGTGAGAAGAAACAACAAGGGAAGGGGAAGAATAAGGACAAAGAAAAGGAAAAGATGTCCAAGGGCAATGATAATAATGCCAGGAAAATGGAAGCATATAAAGAGAAGAAGTTGATTTCATGTTGGATTTGTGCCAAGGAACATTATGAGAAGAATTGTCCCTTGAAACAAAATTTGAATGCTTTGGAGAAGGAAGACAACCCATATTTTGGGGTCTTGCAGGTCTTGAATGTTGTCATGGAAGGTGGATCTACGAAGAGACAAGAGAAAGATGCGACAATAATTTTCTATTTGCAGGTTGAACTCAATGGGAAGTTAATGAAAACTATTGTGGACAATGGGGTGACTCATAACTTCTTAAGGGAGGATATGGTACATAGTCTTGGGTTGTAGCCTGAACCAATGCAAACAACCTTCAAATTAGCCAACTCAAGTGTAGAGAGGGTCATTGGTGTGGCCAAGGATGTCTCATTGAAGATTGGTGACTAGTGTGGAAGGACGATTTTCACCATTGTTCCTATGGACGATTTCGAGGTTGTGTTGGGAGATGAGTTCATGAGGAAGGAAAAAGCATCACTTATTCCTCACATGAACAATTTGGCCATTTTCTTAGGACAAAATCTATGTTTGATTCCTTCCATAAGGAGGAAGAAAGGGGGTATGTGGATATCATCCTTGCTATTGGTTGTTGCGAAAAACTAGAGAGAAAAACCTTGTGGGGACAAAATTGGATGATGTGAGGTGATGGTAGGATAGCCCAACGCAGAGAATGAAAGGAGACTTGTGTCAATGTTATGGAGTCTTTTCGATGTTGAAGACATAATTGGAGATCTGGGTAAGGTAGTGGATGGCTTGGCAGATTTCTATTTGAAGTATGAAGAATCGCAACGAATATTGGAGGAAGTCACAAAGTTGAGGATACTAGATCAATTAATTAAACAAGAGGAGAGACCATTCATGGACCAAGAGGATGTGAGGGAGACACAAAAAACTTGGTGGAGTAGACCCAAGGAAGAGGTCAATTCGTTCTCTAGTGAACTTGGACATAGTGAATGGATGTATGACCCTAAGTTGGAACAATTTCTTGAGGAGTGTGAAGGAAAAATCAGTTCAAGTATACCACTTCTTATGCATATAACACAGAAGTACTGTGACTCTCTGTTGATTACATCGAAACAGATTAGAGATGAGGGATATGACTCAACCATGCATCATCCTTCACCTTCAAATTAGATAACAACACATTGGCTCACTATCTTGGTGGGGGATAGTGAGGCCTTTGTGGTGCCTTGAGGAGGTGCCTTGGTGAAGTCTGTTGTGAATGTAGTTTGGGCGACTTAACAGATTGGAGATAAAGAGTTGCGAATGTGGCAAGTTTGCGAACAAAAAAATGTGTTTGAGCGTGAATATGTGAGTTCTTTTGGCATAAGCGCGATGATTGGAATAACTACCCAATCAACTGAAGCCATAAGGAGATCCAACACATGGAAGCATGAGAAAAAAAACTAAAGTATGAAAGCAATAGTAATTTAGTGAGACACGACACTTCCTAGACTCATGTAACTTCCTAAGGGGAGTTTTCCTTGATGAAAGCAATGGGAGACAACAGTTTTTGAGTAGTGACGAGATTCGAAGATGGGGAGGAGGTGTCATGTATATCGATGGATGTGCTCAAGGACAACAACAACTTGGAGTGGATGAGGATGTAAAGCCCTCCATGACACCCACAAAGCGCGTGTGCTCCTTGAGAAGACTTGGAGACTAGTTGGTCAAGAGAATACAAGGGACATACGATCAATTGGGTGAATGAAGTCATATAGGCATGGGCAAGAGCACCTTGGGTACAAAATAGTGACATGCCAGCACCGAGGGGGAACATGCATCACTTTCCTTGTGATGGATGATGGAGACTTAAAATATGTTTGAGAAAGGATGGGGCAACTTGGGTGTGCACCCAAGGAGTGGATCCACTTTCCCTTGGTAGCATGGGTGTATTGGAGAGGTTGAAACACCCCATCGACACACCCATGGAGAGTCACATCAATTAGTTCGAGGAAATGCAAGGGGCAAGGGCACACTAAAGAGGTTGGGGTGCGTCGACATGAGGAGCACACCTAAGGTTGGGGTGGCATTGGTTCCAAAAGGATGTGAAGGTATGATGAGTGCATGTGTTCATGGGTGCACCAGTCCATGAATGGGCACATTGGTTCATTTGGGCACACTGATCTGTGAAGGGATGCAACACTCCAAAGAAAACATCAATTCACGAAGGTGACATTTAGAGTCCATATAAGAACAAAAGGGTGCACAACTAAGGAAGGAAGGAATGAAAAGGCATAGAGGGAATAAGCCAAGTGACCAAGGAAGAGTTATGAGGAAAGAAAAGACAAAATGTAAGGTTGTGAAGAAATGGAAGACAAGTATCTAAGAGTGGGATGCACAAGGGGAGTTTGAGGAATTATTGTCATAGGTCTGGGTGAGGCATGCTATGAGGTAGAATTGAAAGTCTGTGTTAGCTTGGTGAATTCTTGAGATAGAGAAGAGACGAGGAGTTTGTGATGGGCACATGTCTAGGGCACACCGCAAGAGTTGCAAAAGTTATTTCAACATAGATACTTGGTGGGGAGAATTTGTGTATGAGTGTCTTGGTGAGGTGAGGCGAGTCATGTGACTCTACCCAAGTTGTAACCCGAGCCAATAATGCTCATATTGTAACTTTTCACAATAGTAAAAATTAGTTGGGTGTTAGGCACGTCTTGTGCCACCTGCACTATATCTATGTGTCTCTTTTTTGTTTCACATGTTCATGGATGTATGCTTAAATGACTAAGTGTTAAGACTGGTAACAATTTGTCTAAGTATACAAGTGATTTGCATAGAGTACGAGTGAGACTTTCTCGTAGCCTACAACAGAGTCTGGGTATGCTCCAAGTAAAGAGGCATAGTCTGAGAGAAGTATCCTTGGTGTTTCCAAGCAACCAAGTGAGAACCGTTGCAATGTCACACACCCTGAGGAGGTGTACGATTGCAAGATCTAAGAAGGCTTCTTGTGGGGTCGTGACAATTCTCATGTAAATGTAGTGCTGGTATTGTTTTATATTATTTGTCATGTTAATATGGTCATTTTGTTATTTTATAACATTTTTATAGTAAATTTAGAAAGTATATATCAATTAAATATATGAATTACATATAAGTTTTAGATGGATTTTTGATAAATTAAATAATTTTATAATTTTTTTTTTTAAATTAATTAAATAAGTTGGATATTATTAAAATTGATAAGTATTAAATTGTTTTTATGACATAAATACTTCACTTTCATGACATCTCAATAACATGGTGTGGTGGATTCACTAATGGACATTATTATATTACATATGTTCATCTTAGAGAATTTACCAAAAAAATGCAATATATTGCTTAAAATAGAGGGTTCAAGGGGTGTTTTTAACTAGAACTAAATTGGCTCTAAGTATATATAAAATTATACTAAAAGTTTATTGAAATACAAAAATAACTTCTTAGAATACTTCTAGACATACTCGTTGCAAACTTCCTTTACAAATTTCCCTAACAAAAAAACTATTCTAAAAAACATTTAATGATGGACAAATTCAGTATCCAGAACCTCCTGCACTTGACCGTGAGGATAAATATTTCCTTCGATATCCATTGGTACTGTGTCGCGACCCGCTTGATCATCCTCTAAGTTTCCAATTTGAGACACTGTTGAAGCTTGGTGGTAGGAGGCTGACTGAGAACGCTGAGGCTGCACCAAAGACCTGAGATGTTGGCATTCCAATTCCAAATTGTCTATGTGTTGAATATGTACCCTGAGCAACTAATACAATTACTCCATTTTAGTCATAACCTACTAAATGGTCAACTTATTAGCCTCCCCCACTTCCTTGTGCTGACGAAGAATGTTCTTCACTTCACTCCAAAAGGGATCCATTATGTAATGGAGCAGGAAACTAGAACTTTTGGGCCACGACCCCCAACAACACCAACTTCCAAAAATAACCAAAATAGGAACGAGGGAAGAAATACTAGAGCAACCAAACTACCTCCCATAGGAAAACCAACACCCATGATTGGAAAAACTAGAATCAATAGAATAGTTTGCTAAATCAAAACCCAGATAAACAAGGGCATGAATTTGTGAAAACGAGAATCAAAGGGAAAGAACCTAGTGACCAGGGAGGTCCTAGCCAAAGCCTGATTCAAAACCAACATTGAGTTGTGACCTCCAAGGAGAACATAACTCCACCCACCAACGACCACAAATCCACCTTGAATCTGCAACATAAGGCAATATTCTTCTCTGCCTCAAGATGGGAATGGATTCATTACCAGAACCAATGAATAACCCTCCATTGCACAAGTTCAAATGAATGCTCCTGAAAAACTTGAATCCGTTCAAGTGTGAGAACTACACAATCATGTAGAACTTCCATACCAATGAGCCACCAAATGTCCCCTCTAATAAATGAGCCTTCCATTTGATCTAAGGAATGGGGAGCTTGCCCTTAACCTCGTTTACTAAAGTTTCACCCTCCTCAAGGCTAGCACCAATATTAGCCATGCGATCGACACAAGAATTGAGTTCACGTAATATGTGGAATAGAGAGAATTCTTCAAAGTCCTCTAGGAGAGCAAGGACACAAGACAAGATGCTTGAAAAAATATTGTTAGCAATGATGGTTCTTCTAATGATCACCCTAATCACCAACATGGAATCACCAAGAATAATGAGCTTATGAAGATGCATTTATTTTTCTATTTAAAGGCCTTTCTAGAGGGCATAAGTCTCGACCAAGTTGTTAGAAAGGTTACCTAATCCCCAGGCATGAGATGCTAGCAAATTTCGTCAAAAATCACGAATAATCCCCCGCACCTTCCACCCCTTTAAGATATTAAAAACATATAAATATAAGGATTTCGAATTAGGTATCAATCAAGAGTGGATTGTTTGGATATGTAGCTTCAAACTACATTAACCTAAATCCATAAAAATCCACAACAATATATTCATTCTCCTTAAATGTTCTTTTTATCTTTTTATTGTTAAATGCTAATTATTTCTCATGAAATTATAAAACTTGGCCAAAATCAAGTATTCCATTAAAAAAAATTCATTAAAAAGTAATTAAAAAATCAAATAGATGTGCACCTGTAACATTTAAAAATGATTTTGGCCCACTTACTAAGAAGTGTGATGTAAAGGTTGCCATACTAATGACTGAAAAGTCATTTACCCCTAAACACTAGTCTAATGATATATTATTTCTCCTTAGAACGTTTTTTTTATCTTTTCAATTGTTTGATGCCAACTATTTCTTGAGGTATTGCAAGACTTCGCCAAAAATCAAAGATTCGATTAAAAAATTCATGAAAAAACAAATATTTGACCGAGACAAAAAAAAAATAATATAATGAATTTTTGTTAGGTAAACATAATTAAAGAAGAGGGATGTACATTTAAAAGCTTGTTAGGTAAAAATAATTAAAGAAAAGGATTTACACTTATAATTTTTTAAAAAGCGTTGTTTAGCTGTTTTATAAAATGGTTTTTTTTAATGATATAACTTTACACTATAAATTTATATGAATTATTATTTTTTGTTATTCAAAATCCATTTTTGAATGTAAAAATGGATTTAACATGCTTCAGATTATATAGAAATCATCATTCAAATCTACAAATTTAACAATTTTTTATTGGATTTCGGACAAATATCTCTAGAAAAATCTCTCATTTTGTAAAATGTTTAACCTATAACTTTTAAAAATGATTTTTCCCCACCCACTAAAATATACACTAAAATATATGATGTAAACATTGATATACTAATAACTTAAAAGTCATTTACCTCTATGCTAATTTTATTTTTTTAATTTTTTTGGAGTAAAAAATAGATACGATTTGGTTAATTTAGACTCTTTCAATTATATTGGTTGATGAAAAAAATTTAATAT
>JZKD02S0843284.1:171477-183580 GCA_000966675.3 Picea glauca | reverse complement strand
AGTGTCCTTGAGTATGATATATACACTACACATTACAGATGTACACTTAAATGATATATACACATCTGTCACTATGCTTATTATGACAACAAACCCAAGTGTCCTTAATATGATAATTACACATCTGTCACTAGACTTATTGGGCTATCCAGCTTTGGGATATACTTATTAGGCCTATATCTAAATATAGTTATTGTTTTTTGGGCTATCCAGCTTTGGGATATACTTATTGGTCATGTATATAAATACAGTTATTGGTTTTTAGGATATGCATATTTATATCAAATATAAACAGGATGCACTTGCGATCCTTGCTATACTCTGTGTGTATACAGTTGTACACTATTTATACAATGAATAATTGATAATACCCAGTGTGTATACAGTTGTATACTATTTATACAATGAATAATTGATTATCGCGATCCTTGCTATACTCTGTGTGTATACAGTTGTACACTATTTATACAATGAATAATTGATAATACCCAGTGTGTATACAGTTGTATACTATTTATACAATGAATAATTGATTATCGCGATCCTTGCTATACTCTGTGTGTATACAGTTGTACACTATTTATACAATGAATAATTGATAATACCCAGTGTGTATACAGTTGTATACTATTTATACAATGAATAATTGATTATCAGTGTTAGGGAACACAAATATCTGTAACAGCAGTTAAAAAGGCTTGGCTTCTGACGCTGGAACATGTTAAATATTTTCCATGAAATTTGAAGATCTGTTATCGTATTAGGTTTTACAGTTTTAGTAAAGTTTATTATGAGAGTCTTATAACTTTAAAGTTAAAACCAGGAAAGTCTTATAACCTCAAAGTTTGAATTTCAAACTATGAGATTGATGTGAAAGTGCTACAGGGCTAACATTAGCCTAGATACTCTGATATAATCTGCATTTAAATTACTTACTTTGCTAAGGGTGAATATCTAAATTTCCACTATCACGGTACACTACACTGTAATTTTAATCACTTTGTTATGGGTGAAAAAAAAAATTTCAACCACAATGACAACATTGACAATATCTTTTAAATTATATCCATTCATATATTTTTAATAAAAAAAAATTGAAACCTATATCCATCCATGTACATATAATAAAACTTCTTTAAACTTAGTATTTGAAAAAATGGCAAAAATTTCCAGATAATATCCCTCTCAATCTACCCTGAACAAAAACTTTTCATTCGAAGAAAAGGCAAAGTTTTCAGATTATATCATCTACCATGAACCTTCTTATTTGAAGAAAACACAAAGTTTTCAAATAATATCCATCTCCATCTACCATGAACAACGATTTCTTATTCAAATTCTAAAAGGTAAAGGTAATAAGAGAAAGATGTGAGACATCTTTACTTATTTCGTTACTGATAATATTATTTTACTTATTTACAGTATCTATAATTTTAATCACTTTGTTATGGGTGGATATTATTAAAAGGAAAATGATATAATATTTGTAATTTTAATCACTTTGTTATCATTTTACTTACTTACAGTATTTGTAATTTTAATTACTTTGTGGATATTATTAAAAGAACAATGATATAATATTTGCAATTTTAATCACTTTTTTTATGGGTAGATATAAAAATTTTATTATCAAAAGGACAATGATAGTATTAACAATATTTTTCAAATTATATCCATTCTTGTATTTTTTCCCAAATTTTTTCAAGTTTTTCACTTTGTTATGAGTGGATATTAAATTTCTATTATCAAAAAGACAATGATAATATTGACAATATCTCTAAAATTATATCCATCTTTATATTTTTCCTCAAAACTTTTCAATTATTTTATTTAAAATTGAAAAAGTAAAAGTTTTAAATAAAATTTTCAACTTAAAAAAAAAAGTTTTAGATAATATCCTTAACCATTTACCATTAACCATACTTCTAAAATCAAATGAACAATGTGACAATTATAATATTGACAATATCCAAAATTATATGCATCCTTTTACCTCTCACAAAACTTTTTCACAATTTTTAAAGTTTGAAGAAAAGGTATGACAATATCTCTCAAATTATATGCATCCTTATACCATTTACCAAACTTCAATTTTTTTAAAAAGTTTGAAGAAAAGGTAAAATCTTTAGATATGTTTTAGAAAATATCCATAGCCATTTACCATTAACAAGAGTTTTTATTTGAATAAAAAGTAAAGATAATAGGAGAAGGATGTGATGCATCTTTTATTTTGGTACTAATAATAATATCATCTTTATTTATTTTGGTATCAATAATATATTTTATTATAAGTGTTTTAGCTTGTCTTTGCAAGTATTGTTTTATTTGCAATGTTTTTTTAATTTCAAATTTAAGTTTTCTAATAATTAATTTCAAAATGGTGGGAAGAAGGTAGAGTCATATATATGGAATATCTATATATGTAGAGATGTTAATGTGTAATAATTTAATTATCTTTATTTATTTTGGTATTAGTAAATTATTTTACTATAAATGCCTTAGCTTTTCAGTATTGTTTTATTTACAATGTTTTTCTACTTTCAAATTTATGCATAATTAACTTCAAAATGGTGGGAGGAGAGTAAAGTCATATATGTGGAATATCTATATGTGTAAGGATGTTAATGTGTAATAATTTAATTTGGAAGTGGAGAGTATTATATATGAAATGTCTATATTTGTAATGGTTTGGTGATTTCATTTGAAAAGACAAAGTGCCTATGTAAGATGTTTATATGTAATGATTTCATTTCAAAGAGAAAACTGTTACATATAGAATGTTATGATTTTATTTGGAAGGACAAAGTGTTTTATACAAGATGCTTATGTGTAATGATTTCATTTCAAAGAGAAAAGTGTTACATATAGAATGTCATGATTTTATTTGGAAGGGGAAAGTGTTTTATATGAGATGCCTATGTGTAATGATATCATTTCAAAGAGAAAAGTGTTACATATAGAATATCATGATTTCATTTGGAAGGCCAAAGTATTTTATACGGGTTGTTTATGTGTAATGATTTCATTTGAAAGAGCAAAGTGTTATATATGTGATGTCCATGTGTAAAGATTGGAAGTAAAAAATGTCATATATCAAATATCCATCTAGTAATTTCATTTCATAGTAACATGACTATCAATATATTATGGTGAAAATGCATGTGTAATGATTTCATTTGAAAGCGAAAAGTGTCATATAAAATATTCATGTGTAATGAATTTATTTAAAAATGGTAAAGTATTATATATGGGATGTACATCTAATGATTTTATTTCAAATTAATATAATTAATATATTTATGAATATATTATTATGATATTCCAAAAGTATATGTAATGGTTTCATTTCACATTTGTATAATATCAATATATTTTTACAATAATGAAAGATGAGTACAAGAACTTTTTGTGATAATGAAAGATGAACATAAGAAATTGAAAAGAATTTTGTGATAATAAAAAATGAGTATAAGAAATTGAAAAGAAACATTTCTTCATGTTTTAAAAAAATGTTTTTGGGTTAAATTTTAATTTTTAGTATGAAATTCGGTAAAAAGAAATTTATAGATTTATAAAGAACAAGCATATTATAAGTAGGATTCCAATATAAGTGGAAACAATAACATTTTTCTTTTTCTTCTTTTCAACAACCATTGCTAGAATAGGGGAAAACCCCTAAACACTTCCTCTCATTTAGGTAAACCCTAGAAGAATAGGGGAAAACCCCCAAGTACTTCCCCTCATTTGGGTAAGCCTAGAATATTCAAGGCACATGGTAGGTCAACAACAAGGCTTGAAGCACTACAAGGAGAACACCTTCTTGTGGAGGTTTGTACATAATCTCCCCAAAAAATCTATCCCTTTTTTGTTTATAGCGAAGGTTCTTAGTCGAGGTGGACGACCAAAGGTTTTTATAGAGGGTTTTTTATAGATGTGCCTTTAAGGCGCATACACATCCGTACATACATAAACAATAAAACATCGGTGTTTCAATGTTCAAAAGCAACATCATACGTGATCCATGTAGATCTAAGAATGATAAAAAAAAATTGACAGTTTGAAATATTGATGAAAATGACCTCATTACGTAGATCTCGATGAGATATTTCCAACACAACTTGAACGGGATCAAATGGATTTCATATGAGAAAGATATGGTCTTCTAAAGTTTTGACAAAAGAGGCAAAAAAGGCAAAAGGAGGTGCTATGGAACATCATTGGAAGGATGACACGTGGCATTGTATGGATGGACACATGGATTGTATGGCACTAATGTGATAGCTGACAAGTGGTAGTATGGTGGTAGCAGGGCAGCTAACTAGGTGTGCGTTCAGGTGATGTGGCCCAATTAGAGGCTACCACATGGCACCCTTCGATTGGCCAATGTGGCGTAAGGGAATCAAAATTTGTTGGGCTCGATAGGAATCAAATCCCGACCTCATCATAATAGTCCAACACTCTTAACCAATATGCAAAATTGTGCCATCGAATATGTCGAACAAGAATCTTCTATTTAAATTTTATTTTAACTGATATGCCATAAAGCGTGTGTGTCGGTCGGGATTGACCCCGCGACCTCCGGACTTATGGCATGCCATTTTAAACAACATGTCAATAACGCTTGTTATAAATCCTGCCAAGGAATATTTCATTTAAGTTTTATTTAAACGTCCAACCAAAATGTAACGATAGTCACGGGGGTTTGATCCCTCGACCTTCGCTATATAAAATCAACACCCAACCATTACACCACAATGTTATTTGGTGCCAAGAAACTCTGCCATTTTGGTTTTGTGATTTTTTTCTTAGTCTTTTAAGAGATATCGAGTGTTTATAATCAAAATATTCAGTCTTACGAGGCGTAACTGATCTGGATTTAGGAGTGGAACGAACTAATTAATAGACTAGATACAATAAACATAGAGATAGGAAGAATAACACAAATATCCATTGAACAATATCTTCTATTAAATAATGAAATAGGTTGAAACTGTAAAACTGCAGAACTGAAACTTGCTCGAATGGTGGTAGCTATCTCTGAGAAAAGATGTGGTTGCTATGCACATCTGTCTGAGCAGAATGGATTACAATGAGGCTCCAGAGGCCATTTTCATATTGCTCATGAATGCCAAAACCATATACATCCAAAAACCTAAACCTAGAAGGTGAAACGCCAAAAGTCATGTGGGCCCTATGCGTAAGTTGGTGTAATTTGGTACCTCAACTTCCTAGGGTCGTAACTTTTGCATACGACCTCCGTTTTAGGCATGTGATAGCCAGTTGGAAAGTTATTTTAGAGAACTACGCATTTCTCTATTAGAATCTAACTTTGTCTATAATCCAACTATGGTGAGTCAAGAAAACAATGTTTAGGGCCCCAAAATAGTGCTGGAAGTACAACAAGATGTGCCGACATGAAAACATACAAAATAAGCTAGTTGGATTAGGCGAGAGGCCACCTGTATCGACCTGGAGAATGTGTGAGGCTTCAGACAACCCTAGAAGTGTAGAACTCACAATTATAAAGTAGTACAAAAAGACATGTTGAATCACAAACGGACACGAGGAGCCAGTTGGAATAGGTGGGTGGCCACCAATATCCACCTGGATCAATCCTCCCCGCTTAGGAAGCAATGGTATCCATTACATTGAGTTCCTCCATCAGGTGAGGAAACTTCTGCTCGATTTGGCCTCAGGTGAGCCATTTTCCTTGGTGTAGGAGTTGCCCTCCCTTGGCAACCTGATAAAGTTGGATCTCTTGTTGGTGAGTGTCTTTGACCTATGTGTCCACTATCTGATCAGTGGATGCTTGTTCCATGCAATCAGGGTAGAGCTTTGTTGGTGTCATTTGTTTGACGATCTTAGTGGTGTCCAATAATGGTGGAAAATATGGCCGAAGGAGTCCACATTGAATATTGGATGTAGACCAAGGAAGGGTGGAGTATTGAGCTCAAAAGAATTTCTACCCACAACCTTGGTGATAGGGTAAGGCCCATAATGAAGTGGATGAAGCTTCCAATGGGGCCCAGTGAGACATTCCTTCTATAGATGTAACCAGACTTTGTCGCCAACCTGAAACTAGTGTGGTACCCTATGTTTATCATGGTGTTGCTTGTACTTAGCATTGGATTTCTACAAAATATCCTGGACCTGTTGGTGGATGTGCTGAATCTACTCAATTAATCTAGTGGCTTTGTTGATGGCAGACTGAACATGGGAAGAGTCTATCTGTGCAGTGGAAAGAGGAAGTGCAACATCAATGCGTCCCATAGTTTGGAATCCCAGACCCACCTGAAATGGGCTATGGTCGGTGGAACTATGGAGAGCCCGGTTGTAATTGTGTTGGACATATGGGAGACTCTCGTCCCATGTACGGGGATTCTTAGAATTATACATGTGCAGGATGTGCATAATCATCCAATTGACAACCTCAGTTTGGCCATCGGTTTGGGGGTGGAAAGAAGTGAATTTTGTGAGCTTGGTGTCCAACAGAGACCAGAGAATCGACCAAAAGGTGTTGAGGAACCTGTTGTCTTGGTCAAATATGATGGTTTGTGGTATTCCAAAGTGAACCCAAACTCGTTCGAAGAAGATCTTGGCAGTATCTGCTACTATGACATTCTTCTTACAAGCTGTGAGGATGGCCATCTTCGAAAATCGATCAATGACCACAAACACGTAGTCATTTCCATGCTTGGTGGATGACAAAACAAACATGTAATCCATGGAGATGGATTCCCACGGCTTCTCGGGAATAGGAAGAGGGGTGTAAAAGCCTTGCTTTTTGATGGTCGACTTGGAAATGGCACATGCAGTACAAGATATGATATACTTGCTAATGTACTGTCGAAGTTTTGGACAATAAAAATGTTTTTGAAGAACGACCATAGTTTTCTCTACGCCAAAATGTCGTGCAACCCGACTGTAGTGGGCTTCCTAAATCATCTTTGCACGCTCACTTGTAGGAACACATAGATGGCTCAGGTGGCATAAGAGTCTGTCCTGAATGTGAAAATCAGTGACAGTGGTGCATGTACCCAAGAGATGATATGTGGTGGCAAAGTCCGGATCTTTTTGGTAAAGTTGGGGCCACTTTGATGTTTCATGTCCACAAGAATGGAGCACAATGGTAAGTGCAACCACAGGAGGTCGACTGAGGTAGTCAACGACACGATTGGAGATACCTGTCTTATACTTGATGTTGAGATGGAACTGCTGCAGGTAGGTGAACCACTTCTCATGGAGGTTGTTCTGCAATTTCCCCTGTGTTTGTATGAACTACAGAGGCTTGTGATCAGTGTGTATGATCGTCTCTATCCCCAAAATGTAATGTTTCCATTGATGATAGGCTTGTACAATGGAATACATTTCCTTTTCATAGGTGGGGTATTTCCGGACAGTATCAAAGAGTGTCTCACTATGGTATGTGTTGGCACAGGGGCAGACCCAGGGTTCAACGCTACAATAGCGCACCAACAAAACCCTAACTATCGACCCTTTCGGCAACACCTGCGAAGCAGATAAGCCTCACCCAAGGTAGAGGAAGGGGTGGTTGCAGGACTCAGGTGTCTGCAACCTTAGTTGGGACACAGATCTATGATTACGCACTTAACAAAGCACTTAGCATTAATAGTTCACCTAGAATTCACCCTTATCCCACTTCGCAGATAACACAGAGCATTGCAGCATATACTTAAATCTAACATAATTTAGCACTTGGCAGCATATAACAGATCAGATCCAGTAGACCAGCACTAAACATCTCTATACATATCAAATCTAACATTCATTCACATCTCATAAGCACAAAGAATAAATAGATCTATCTAATCATGTCATAGCACTTAACAAGAGAGGGAAAACACATGAAAGTAACAACACAAAGCACGACACACAAATTTATGTGGTTCACCCCCACCTTGGGGATACATCCACCAAATCTTCTTCTCTATTAGTATCTTCAATCGTCAGTTACAACATAGAGATATCAAAACCTTACTCTACGTAGGATAGGACATCTGCGCACACCTCGCTAGATCCTCCTTCCCCAAGTAGATCTAGCACATAGCCTTCTTTCAATCTGTGCACTCAACACTTACAACACTTGCACTCAACTTTGCAAGTTAGTCACATAGATGCCAATCTAGCACTTAGCTTCTAGTCATCTCTCTACTTACATCGCCTAGCTACTTATTTATATATTACAAAATTGGGCCTAAACGTGGGTAAAGCCACAGGTTGACATCCCTTTCTCGTTACATATTCCCAAAAATCCAAAAAGGACCCAAAATGGGCCAAGATCCCGTGATTTCTTCTTCGCTTGGAACTTCGTCTTTGACAGGCTGTCGAAGTCCCAAAAACAGTCAAATATGACCAAGCATTCCTGAAAACTTGGTCAAGGGCCAACAGGACCCCAACACTCACCTGTGACTCACTTCAAGTCACTCAGGTCTGACCAATTTTGCTTCAAACGCCTTGAGCTTGGCTCGAGCTGCTTCGACCTATTGCATTGCTACTACTTCTTGCTCGATGAACTCTTGGAAGAGTGCGACATTCACTGGCCCTTCTAGGTACTGTTCTACCGAATTCACGACATGTTCCAACTCTGTTCCTTGGTTCTCAATTTCTAAAAATAGTTGACATGCCTTATCCTACAAAGGTTGAAGTTGCTGAGTTACTTCCATGACCTTGCTCTGGATCATATGGATCTACTGTTGTGCTATGCGTTGTTCATGGGATTGCTTCATTTTCTCTATAGGTGATAGGGTCTTCAACTGCACCTGTAGCTTCTCGGCTTGGTACTTCGCTTCCTGGAGCTGTGACTCCAGTTTATGCAATTCTGGGTTCTCGGTTAGGTTCTCATGTATCTGCGCACTTTTGATACTTAATTGTTTGCATTCCTCAGTGAATGCTTTAATCCTTTCTATTGTACTCTGGGCAGTTATTTCTCGCTCGTCGAGCTCTTCTTGCAGGGTACTTGGTATGGTCTGAAGTTCTAAGTTCATGACTCTTTGCTGAAGCTGTTGAAGAACTTCAACGAGCTTCATGACTTGACGTTCGAAGGGTTCTTCTGCCTTCTGCTTTAAGCCGATCACCGAGTGAAATGCTTTGTTAACTCCTTCTTCCATCCCGATCTGCTTCACGATGTACGATGTAAACATTTTTCCTCGCCCACTAAAAAGTACACTAAAATGTATGATGTAAACATTGATATACTAAGGACATAAAAGTCATTTACCTCTATGTTAATTTTATTTTTTAATTTTTTTTAATAAAAAAAAAATATGATTGAATTAATTTAAACTCTTTAATTATATTGGTTGATGAAAAAAATTTAATATGATACAAATTTTAATTAATTTATTTATTAAGTTAAAATAAAGATTAAAAAATATTCCATCAATTTTTCATGAAAAAAATAATGTTAATAGAATTTTCATTAATATTTAATTAATTTATTGATTTTATATTAAAATAAAAACTAAAGAATAAAAATATTGTATCCATATACATAATTTTTTATTAAAATTTATAAAAGTTTTTATGTAAAAATAATAAAAAAATATTAAAAATTTAAAAAGAATAAATGATTATATTATTTAATAAAAATTTAAAAAATAATGAAGGCTTATATTATTTAATAAAAAAATAAAAATGTATATAATAAAAAATAGATTTAAAAATAAAAATTATCCATACTTTTTAATAAATAATAAAAATAATAATCTAATTTTACAAACCAGATAGCAATACCAAATTGGTTAATGAAATCTCTTGTTTATAAGATAATAGATCTTCTTAGAATTTTAACTGAAATATTTCATATATTATATTTCATCAAAATAATTTTTTAAAAATAAAAATAAATTATCACCAATTTGATGTGTAAGGTAATTTTAAAAATATATTATTATTATTATTATTAATTTTCTTTTCTCAACTATAACATAATAAAAAATGGTTTACCATGCACATCCACATCATTACTCATAAAGGACTAGGCCAACTGGCCAAGATGTGTAAGTTCATCAATGTGCCATAACCCAGAAGGACACTACACAATATCTTTTATAAAACTCCAAAATGCTGACCAGCTTTGGGCATAACAAAAATGATGTGTTTCCCTAAAATGTTAAGTAAGCAGCATTGGGAAGAGTAACCGCTTTCCTTAATATTGTTTTACTGGAAGAGTGAATGTTTTCCTTAGATTGTGTTACGGGACTGTAAAGAATCTATTATCATTCATCAAGCATGGGTGAGTTGTACAGACTGGATGGGCTGAGCTGGTGATGGGAATGGCATTTACTCCCTCCTGATAATTCATTCTAGAAAAAAAAAGAAAAAAGACGACCACAATATGCAGACTGCCAGAAAGATTTATCTTCTCCTCCCTATAAATTGAGACCATCCTCTGCATTGTATTGCAATCAGAGAAGAAGAAGATAGGCATATATACAGCAGGATTTTGGCTTTTTATTGTGTGTGGACAAATATACACATATATTCTAATTATTCTTCACTTGTGTATATAACCCATCTGGGTGTCAGCAGCTCCCATGGCTTCTGCAAGTAGGCTGTTTGTCTTATATTTTGTGATGATGGTATTCGTTGTTCAGGTAGCAGGTGTTCTTCCTGTAATGCCATTTGAATTTACATGTTTACTTTGATATAAGTATTTTATTCTTTCATGGAATTAATTTTCTTCTCTGATCCTCGGAAGTTCTCTATTGCTCATTGCTGGTTGATGAAACAGATGTATCTGGAAGCTGCTGATGTTGGAGCTTCTACAGCAGCTGGAGTAAGTATATATCTATCACTGAGTTCGGTCTCAATTATCACATGGGTGTAATTCATTCACATAAGGAGTAACATTCATGAAGAGACTTTACTAGAATGTTAAGAACATTTTAAGAGGTTATAATCTGAGTAGATTTAATAGTTAAGAAAGTGTGCTTCTTCTTAAGAGTTTACAAGTTCAAATCTAGAAGGATAGGTTATGTATATCAGTTAAATCCCTGGGTTGAGGAGATCTCATACATTAATTTGGTGGCTAGCTTAACAGTGACCTTAAAAATAGAGTATTATTATTATATATAAAACTAATCATATTTAATTTTATGTGAACTTAAAAATAAATTGTTATTATTATATATATATATATATATATATATATATATATATATAAACGAATCATATTAGATTTTCCTTTTCTCTAATTACAGTTGCAAACAAATGGGACGAACAGGAGTCTTCTGCATACCATAGGTATATATATGCTCTTAAAGTAATAGATTATATAGTCTTATGTATAATTAGTATCATTATTTGATGTTGTTGTCCCTGTTGTTTAAAGTTTTCCCTGTGAATTAAGGCTTCTGTTTGGCATCCATTGTTGATGTTATTTCTTCTGTTGCTTCAAGTTTTTCTTGTCAATTCAACGTTCATTTGAGACATGATCAGTTATTGTTATTGCTTTAACTCTTTCCAACATCGTTTGTTATTGTTTTTTTAACTTTTCCTTATAAATTGAGGGCTCATCTTTGGCATCACTTCGTTGTTGCTTAAATGCTCTTGTCAATTCAAGGCTCATCTTTGGCTTTTGTTCTTGTTTTAARGCTTTCCTTGTAAATTCAGGGTTCATCTTTGGCATAGTTTGTCTGTTATTCYTTTCAACTKYCTCTTGTGAATCCAAAGCTCATCTAAGGCGTTACTTGTTCTTGTTTTAACTTTCTTGTAAATTCATCCTTGTTTGCTGTTGCTTTAACATTTTCTTAACTTTTCCTTGTGAAATAATTCTTGTTTTCTGTTGCTTTAACATTTTCATAACTTTTCCTTCTAAATTCGTTCAGATTGTTTATTCTGCTTTAACATTTAACATTTTCTTATCAATTCAAGGTTCATCCATGTCACTCGTTCTTTGGATTGGTTGATGCAGATTGCAATGCAGCTTGTGGGCAAAGATGCAAAGAAGCATCCCGCCATAAGGTCTGTTTAAGAGCTTGCGGTACATGCTGTGCCAAATGCAACTGTGTTCCTCCTGGGACATCGGGAAACAAGGATGTCTGCCCCTGCTATGCCAGCTTGAAAACACATGGAAATAAAC
>JZKD02S0843284.1:133502-169463 GCA_000966675.3 Picea glauca | reverse complement strand
CAATACATTGATCTTAATCTGTTGTAACTTTCTTAAAGTATTAATACATTAACATTACATTAGTACATTATTGTAATGTATAAATTAAAGTATCAATGCATTATGCATAATGTAACATATTAAAGTGCCTCGGATGGGGTGACACGCGGCAGAGTGGACATGCCACCCGGACTCGCACTTAGCGCTGAATTTATAGCTGATGGCCGCCACCCTCCTCTACGCATTAACGTTGATGGACGACCATAACAGAGGGCAGGCGATGGAGGTACTCCTCCCTCGCGTGACAATTAACCCATCACTCGCACATGAATTCATTGCTGATATGGATGGATGGAGGATCCGACAGTTTGGTTATGGTTTTTATGTTGAGTCCGAGCTGCGGAGGAAGGCTCCTGGTGTGGTAGCGACATCGTTTCTTACCAGGGCTGGTGGCTTCTATCTACATTCTGGAAAGTTTAGTCAAGGCCGGTGGCTTCTCTGTAGGTCTCAACAGGGCTGGCTTGCCTGCACTCAGTAGTCGCAGCCGCTCTCGATTATTCACCCATTATTTGCTTGCCTGGCTGACTTCTTTCCTAACTTGGCTCTGCATTTGACTGGCATCTTCTCAGTTATAATGGTCAGGAGGCGAGGAAAACCTCGACGGGGTTCTGCCTGGGAGGCGCTCAAAGCGCAGCGGCACCGGAAGGAGGAGCTTGAACGAGCCTTGGCTCTGGCCTCTTCCATGCTCAGGAAGAAGGCTCGGGTTGAGAGGAGGGCGAGGCTTAACACCATCATTGAACAAGACGCTGGATGCAGTAGGATTGAGAAGGAGACTGAGCATGCGGATTTGTTTCCAGACTGTGTGGTGGAGGAGGACCTGTCAATTGGGGACTTGCCGTGGGACGAGAAGCCAAAATCCATGGAGACGCTCAACAGGCGGGATGACAAGCACACTCCGACTATGGACGACGACCTTCCTGGCTGCGTGGTGGAAGAAATTCCATGGATGGATGACCTGCTTGCCACAGAAGCCGAGAAGCTGGAGCAGGCAGAGAAGGCAACGGTTCTGAGGAAGCTTGTGGTTGGCACTGACGATGTGGCGGATCGGAAGGCAGCTTCTCCTAGTGGCCCGGGTGGCGGAAAGCATGGTCCTCTCTTCAGCGATGAACACCCGGCCTTGGTGTTCGAGCTCCGTATCCACATTGCGGACTTGGAACACAGGGCCCTTATCATGGGCCAACGTATTGATTTGCTCCTCGACGCGCTCTCCGGGACCCCAGCTCAGTGCAAATGTCCCCTATGCATGTAGACTTTTCCTATCTCGGTGGGAACTGATGGGAGCGACACGTCACCGGGTGATTAGGCTCCTTGTTTTCCAGGTTTCTTTTTTAGTCTTTCTAAACAATTGCTAAAGGTCTCTCTGGACTGTTGGCATCTGTCCTGGTTTCCTACGGGCAAGACAGATGTCTCTTTGCTTAATATTTTACTGTATAACTGCTAGATGTTTCCCAATAATGTTGGTTTCCGGTTACCGGCAGCATTTTTTGGTGACTGTAGCCATGAGGCTGTTTTTTGTGTCAAAGTTTTGAGTTAATATAATATAGCAGGTACTACACCCTTTTTTATTTAAAAAAAAAATGTAACATATTAAAGTATTAATGCATTAATAATGTAATTTATTAATTAATCAATACATTAATAAGTTATTAGCTAATACATTTTTGAAGTATTAATACACTAATAAAGTAATACATTATTAAAGTAATAATATATTAATAAATACATTATTAAATTATTAATACATTAAGAAATACATTAATATATTTATTGAAAATGACTGAGGTTGAATATGTTTGACCATGATCATGGTTTCTTATGGTCATGACTATGAATGACATTAATACATTAAAATATTAATATTAATACATTAAATAATTAATAAAGTGATGAAGTGATACATTAGTAATAATACATTGACTTTTAATACATTAATAAAGTATCAATACAATAATAATACATTATTACATTAATGTGAAAATTACATTATTACATTAATGTGAAAATTAAATCTGTAATACATTAATGTATAGTGTAACATATTAAATTATTAATACACTAATAATACACTATAACAATCATAATACATTAATAAATGCATTTTAAAGTATTAATACCCTAATAAATACATTATTAAAGTAGTAATACATTAATACTTTAATTGACAATGACTATGGTTGACTATGGTTGACCATGCCCATGGCTAAACCTCATTGACCATGTGGATATGATTATAGTGGGCCATCTTGATTATGTTTAACCATAGTTTACTATGGAACTACTGCATTGCAATGTTGATCATGTTTTGTTCAACACATTTCAACATCAGGTTTTGTTCATCACATTACGACATCAAATTTTCTTCGTCAAATGACATCGTAAGGTTATGTTTATCAAATTACGTTGATGGGTTTTTGTTTCTCACATTATGATGTTGGAATAGGTTTGTCACAGTTTGACAGTGGGTTATGTTCGTCACATTACGACATCGAGAAATGTTCGTGTCATTGCAAAATCAGTCTATGTTTGTCACATTGGTACAATGGGTTGTGTACATCACATTGTGACAATGGGTTGTGTTCATCCCATTGCAAATTTTGGAAATGCCTATCACAATGCAACATCAGGATATGTGCACCACATTGCAACGTGAAGATATATTTGTTGCATTGGGATGATAGGCCCAAGTTCATCACATTGCTACAACAAGGCTATGTTAGTCAGATTAGGACGTCCATAAATGTCTGTCACATTGCAATGTATGCATAGGTTCATTACCTTGCGAGGTTATTATGTTTGGTAGATTGCAACGTTACTATGATCGACATATTGCAACGTTTGAAAATATTTATCACATTTCGACTTCTGTATATTTTTGTCACATTACGACAACTATATATGTTTTTCACATTCTGATGTTACTATGTTTGGTCAATCACAACGTTACTATGTTCAACAGATTGCAACGTTTGGAAATGTTTCTTGCATTCTGATGTCGACATATGCGTGTCACATTAAAATGTGAAGAAATGTTCGCAATATTGTGATGATAGGGCGGTGTGTGACACATTGTGACATTTGTTGATGTTCATCTCGTTGCAATGACATGCCTATGTTCATCAAATTGTGACGTTAGTATGTTTGGTTCATTTCAACATTAATATGTTTGTGAGATTGTGATGTTACTATGTTTGATAGATTGCAACATTACTATGTTTGATACATTGCGACGTTAGGAAATGTTTGTCACTTTGTGATGTTAGGAAATGTTTGTGACAATGCGACGTTAGAAAATTTTTGTCACAATGTGACGTTAATAAATGTTTGTCATAATGCGGTGTTAGGGAATGTTTGTCACATTGGAACGTTAGGAAACGTTTGTCACATTGCGACGCTAGGAAATGTTTGTTTCTCACATTATGACGAAGGGTTTTTGTTTCTCAGATTATGGTGTTGGAATAGGTTTGTCACAGTTCGAAAGTGGGTTATGTTCATGACATTGCGACATTGGGAAATGTTTCTCTCATTTCAATATTGTTTTATGTTTGTCACATTGACACACTGGGTTGCATACATCACATTGCGACGATGTGTTGTGTTCATCCCATTGGAACATCTAGAAATGCCTATCATAATGTGATGTCATGAAATGTGCACCACATTGCAACGTGAAGATATATTCGTCGTGTTGCGACGATATACCTATGTTTGTTACATTGCGATGTCCATTTATGTTTGTCAAATTGTTATAAAAATTCTATGTTCATCAAATTATGACGTTCATAAATGTTCATGAGATTTCAATGTCCCTATATGTTCATCACATTGCGATGTTACTATGTTTGGTAGATTGGAATGTCACTATGATCGACACATTGCGACGTTTGGGCACATCTATTGATCTAGCCGAGTGTTGTGATTTTATTTAGCTGCATTCGGCCTTTTGTAATCCGCAGAGATATCATAATATAAACTCTGCAGTTCTTTGTCACATTTATTATTTGTATGACCATCTATATGTTGTAAACAAGTGATCTTACATTGTGTTAATGTATTAAAACATTGGTTACACTTGAAATTTATTATTATTAAAAATGGCATCGATCGACGTATATCAACCACTTTTTACTGCATGAATTAACAATAAATTAATATTTATTAAATATATGTAATGTAGGTATTAAATGTTTGTCATAATGCGACATTGGCAAATATTGGACATAATGGGATGGTAGGAATGTTCATGACAATGTAACATTCATAAATGTTCATCAAAACAGGACGGTAGGAATGTTCATTAGAATGGGATGTTGGAAAATGTTTGTCACAATGCGACGTGGGGAAATGTTAATTACAATGCGACATTGGGAAATATTTGGCACATTGGGATGGTACAAATGTTCGTCACAATGCAACGTTGGGAAATGTTCGTCACATTGGGATGGTAGGAATGTTCATCACAATGGGATGCTGTGAAATGTTCATCACAAAGCGACGTTGGGAAATGTTCTTCACAATGCAACATTGGGAAATGTTCGTCGCAATGGGACAGTAAGAATTTTCATCACAATGAAATGTTGGGAAATGTTCATCGCACTATGACGTTGGGAAATACTTGTCACAATGGGATGGTAGGAATGTTTGTCACAATGCGACATGAAAAGTTCTATGTCAGAAAGTGATGTCAGGAATGTTGTTTGTGAATGTGTGACATTGGACACCCATATTTAATAAATTAATATATATATTAAATATATGCAATGTGGGTATTAAATGTTCGTCACAATCTGATATTGGAAAATATTTGACATAATGGGATGGTAGGAATGTTCATGACAATGTAATGTTCAGAAATGTTCGTCACAATGAGATGGTAGGAATGTTCATCAGAATGCGATGTGGGAAAATGTTCGTCACAATGCGACATTGGGAAATGTTAATCAACATGCGACGTTGGGAAATATTCGTTACATTGGGATGGTACGAATGTTTGTCACAATGCGACATTCGGAAATGTTCACCACATTGGGACGGTACGAATGTTCATCACAATGTGATGTTGGGAAACGTTTGTCAAAATGCGAAGTTGGGAAATGTTCTTCCCAATGCGACATTTGGAAATGTTCGTCACAATGGGATGGTCGTAATTTTCATCACAATGCAATGTTGGGAAATGTTCTTCACAATGCGATGTTGGGAAATGTTCGTCACAATGGGATGGTAGGAATGTTAGTCACAATGGGATGGTAGGAATGTTCGTCACAATGTGACATTAGAAGTGTTATGTCAAAAAGTGACATCATGAATGTTTTTTGTGGGTGTGTGACGTTGGACAATGATCATGACAATGTGAAAAAGGAAAAAATTAGTAACATATTGGGGTTTCAACATGCTCATCACATTGTGACAATATGACTTAGAGATTTATTTTTCATAGAGTGATGAAGTGAATGTTTATCAAAAAAAAATGTTGGATAATGTTCATAATGTCACAATGAAAAAAGTTAGTATCATGTTGAGGTTTCAGCATATCTGATTACAATGTTGGTGGAAGGATGCTAGGCATATGAACATTGGAACATGACATCAAGGGTTATATAAATTAAAGTTTTTTATTATTATTTATATAAATTTATGTTTTTTAGTGAGGGTTAAGTTGCATCATGAAGAAGTTTAAACTATGGGGAAGATAAATGTTATAATTTTTTTTAATAAGTTGGGAGAAAAAATAAACTTTCAGCATCATTGAATTTTGGCTATTAGAAATTTTAAACCTAATGCTTCATAGAAACTCACAAAATCCATGGTATTGTCTAGAGAGGAATGACTGATAAGAAAAATGGTCTGTAATAATCTAACCAATGTTTAGTTCCAAAAGGGAATGCTTTTGATAAATCCCTAAAAAGCTTCTTGCTGAAGAAGATAGCTGAGGGATTGCAGCATTACAAATGAAACAATCAGTCAACCTTGATGGGCATAAAGATGACAATTTCATCTAAACTTCCCAATAGTTGATTAAGAGGTTGAAAAGAGTTTCCACATCTTTAGGGAAAAAAAATGGCATTCAAAACCCGGACCTTTAAAAATTACAAAAATGGAAGGCCATTGTTGTGATACACTCCATAAAAGAAATACGGATCCATGCTTCAAGAATAGCCTAAATATTTTAAGATTGATTCTTAGTGTCCAAACTACATAATGTTCACTTCTAGGGTTCATTATATACAATAATATCATTATTTTATCAATTTAATATCATTGTTTTCGTCACTATATCGTGGTAAGCTTATCCATATTCCATGTGTATAATTAAATGTTTCAAAAACTATAAATAGACATTTCATTAATAGCTTAAGCTATTTAAAAATATATATTTAATGCCCAAGGCACATAAACTTCAATTACTAAAGTCCATTACATATAATAATATCAAATTGTTTCATAAAAGAAATATTGATCCATGCTTGAAGAATAGCCTAAAACTACATAATGTTCATTTTTATGATTCATTATATACAATAATATCATTATTTTATCAATTAAATACCATTATTTTCATCACAAGTATTTATAATTATCTATTTACATTTTTAAAATAACTTAAATGTTTTTAAAATAATTTTTAAGTTTTTTATAACATAAATATCCTTTTTAAAAATTCACTATGTATAATAATATTAATATCATTGTTAAAAAACTTAATATTAATCCAAATAAACCCAACGACATGTATTATGCTAGCATAACAAATAGTTAGGAAAAACCAAAAAAACTATAACGCTTTGGTAAGAACAATTTTGAGGAAAAAAAAACCTTTCATTTCCGACATGTGCAAATTCTAAAGTTCTTACCTAACACAACATTGCATTCAAAAAGTTCAATGTGAATAGGTTATTCATTCCAATAGTTTAATTAGAAAAAGGGTATTGTAAAAGTTTTAAGTTTTGGTTTTTTAAAATATATTTAATTTTGCTCAAAATTAAACTAAAAATTGTTAAATATATAAATTTGATAATTAAATTTGTATTATCCAAATATATTAAAGATATTTTAAAACTTAAAAAAAAAGTATGATTCTGCCCAAAATTATATGGTCGGACTCGGTGAAAACTGCCAAAATGTAACCGGATGGACAGAATGACACTTGGAATGCTCGGGGATCTTCCAATGTTCAGCTCGGGTTGTGTCATTGTCAAAATAGGATTATCATGTTGAAAGTAATACTTTTCTCACCGATCAGATCATATTTTTCACAAGATAAAATTCTTTCTTATTTCCCGGGCATTCACACACTCATAAAAGATATTCTAGTTTACTTAGGGTTTCGTTTATCATGCATAAGTGTGGTGAGTCGAATCTTTACCATGCGTCCAAGAGTTTAATACAAGCTTGAGAGTTCATCACTCTCAGTTTCAATGTTACATTATAACAATGTAGACAAAGGAGGGTTGTGTCAAATCCAGGCACTGAAACTCCAAATTCGTTCAATTTCTTTGAAATGTCAAGCTTGCTCAATAATCCAAGAAAATGGGCCGCGAGCATTCTTCCACAGGCTCGTAAATTTTTCTCATTCTCTTGCTTCATTCATAATACTTGCTTCAAATCGATGCTCGTCCAATGTACACGTCGGGTTCATTATACCTGAGCTCAAACTTGATGTAGGTGGCCCAACCATGGTGATCGGGCTCCCAATTCATCCACCGCTCGAAGACTTGGCGGGCACCTGCCACATTGCTAAGCATCTCCTCCATGTGAATGAAATTATACTAGAGCTGATCGATGCAGGGCAACAGAGACATAGCGCGGTCCCAGACGTTCCTGACATGGTTTACAAACAAGTGCTTCATCTCGATCTTGGCATAGCGAAGCCACAGAGTAGGGTTTTGGTAATTGATCTCCACCTCCAGGGCCCTTTCCCATACCGATCTCACACTGGCAAAGTCCTTATGACTCTCATCCACTGAGCGTATTTCATCCACACGTTCGTGTTCCCTCTCACTCTCCTGATCAGGTTTTCGAATTCCTTCCGCTTTCAGAAACAATAATCTGTGAGCTCGCTCTCTCTCATTGGTAATCTTTTGCTTCGGAGGCTAGATTTCGACCTCCTACTGTTCCCGGGCCTCCCTCAAGATGAATATGGAAAGGTTGCTTGTCCGGAGTGAGAATGATGATATCCTTTGCATTTGCATGTAGAAAATGAAATGCCCCATCTGCGTGGTCGGTAATTGTAAGACGGGTATGGCCAGAAACGTGCGAACATCCAAAATGCTCGGACAACCAGAAACGCTCGGACAGTCAGAAATGAAACGCCTTGGGAGAGTTGAGGAAATTCAAACGTGGTAATTTCAAAGGTTAATCATTTAACGTGGCAATCATATAGTGCTACCGTAATTTTTTAATATGATTAGGTAAATGTTAAAAAGTAAACAGATTAACGGATGCATTCAAAAATACAAGTTATCAAGAGTAAATCTCATTCATTGATTTGGGAGGATGACGAAGAATATGCCAACATCTTCAATTTTGAACCCTAAGATTAAAATTTATGATTAAAAAGTTGATTAATCCACCGATTCCAATAGGGGGGACACCTATCGGCGTAAATATCTCTCAAATTATATCTATCTTTGTACTTTTTTCCAAAATATTTCAAGTTTTTCATTTTGTTATAGGTGGATATAATTTTTTTACTACTAAAAGGACAATGATAGTATTGACAATATCTCTCAAATTATATCCATTCTTGTACTTTTTCCCAAAACTTTTCAATTTTTTTTTAAATTGAAAAAATAAAAGTTTTAAATAAAATTGTCAACTTAAAAAAAAAATTGTTTTTTTTTTAATAATATCCTTAGCCATTTACCATTAACCATACTTCTACTATCAAAAAGACAATGTGACAATAATAATATTGATAATATCTCTTAAATTATATGCATCTTTGTACATCTCACAAAACTTTTTCAAACTTTTTAAAGTTTGAAGAAAAGGTATGACAATATCTTTAATTATATGCATCCTTTACCTCTCACAAAACTTTTCTTCAAACTTTTTAAAAAGTTTGAAGAAAAGATAAAAGCTTTATATATGTTTGAGACAATATCCATAGCCATCTACCATTAACAAGACTTCTTATTTGAATAAAAAGTAAAGATAATAGGAGAAAGATGCCATTAACAATACTTCTTATTTGAATAAAAAGTAAAGATAATAGGAGAAAGATGTGATGCATCTTTATTTATTTTGGTACTAATAATATCGTCTTTATTTATTTTGGTATCAGTAATATATTTTACTATAAGTGCCTTGGCTTTGTAAGTATGGTTTTATTTGCAATGTTTTTTTAATTTCAAATTTAATCTTTCTAATAATTAATTTCAAAATGGTGAGAGGGTAGAAAGTGCCTTGGCTTTGCAAGTATTATTTTATTTGTAATGTTTTTTTAATTTCAAATTTCAATTTTCTAATAATTAATTTCAAAATGATGGGAGGAAGGTAAAATCATATATAGAGAGAGATATGTTAATGTGTAATTATTTAATTATATTTATTTATTTTGATATTAGTAATATATTTTATTATAAATGCTTTGGTTTTTCAGATATTGTTTTATTTACAATGTTTTTTTAATTTCAAATTTATGCTTTTTAATAATTAACTTCAAAATGGTGGGAGGAGGGTAGAAATATATATGTGGAATATCTATATGTGTAGAGATGTTAATGTGTAATAATTTAATTTGGAAGTTGAGAGCATTATATATGAAATGTCTATATATGTAATGGTTTGGTGATTTCATTTGAAAAGACAAAGTGTCTATGTAAGATGTTTATATGTAATGATTTTATTTTAAAGAGCAAATTCTTACATATACAATGTTATGATTTTTTTGGAAGGACAAAGTGTTTTATACAAAATGCTTATGTGTTATGTGTAATGATTTCATTTCAAAGAGAAAAGTGTTACATATAGAATGTCATGATTTTATTTGGAAGGGGCAAGTGTTTTATATGGAATGCTTATGTGTAGTGATATCATTTCAAAGAGAAAAGTGTTACATATAGAATATCATGATTTCATTTTGGAAGGGAAAAATATTTTATAGAGATTGTTTATGTGCAATTATTTCATTTGGAAGAGAAAAGTGTTATATATGTGATGTACATGTGTAATGATTGGAAGGAAAAAGTGTCATATATCAAATTTCCATCTAGTGATTTCATTTCATACTAATATGACTATCAATATATTACGGTGAAAATGCATGTGTAATGATTTCATTTGAAAACGAAAAGTGTCATATAAAATATTCATGTGTACAATTAATTTATTTAAAAATGGTAAAGTGTTATATATGAGATGTCTACATTTAATGATTTTATTTCAAATTAATATAATTAATATATTTATGAATATATTATTATGATAATGCAAAAGTATATGTAATGGTTTCATTTCACATTTGTATAATATCAATATATTTTTATAATAATGAAAGATGAGTAAAAGAACATTTTGTGATAACGAAAGATGAACATGAGAAATTGAAAAGAATTTTGTGATAATGAAAAATGAGTATAAGAAATTGAAAAGAAACATTTCTTCATGTTTTAAAAAAATGTTTTTTTTTTTTGTTAAATTTTTAATTTTTAGTATGAAATTTGGTAAAAAGAAATTTATAGATTTATAAAGAACAAGCATATTATAAGTAGGATTCCAATATAGGTGGAAATAATAACATTTTTTTTTTCTTCTTTTCAACAACCATCGTTAGAGTAGGGGAAACCCCTAAACACTTCCTCTCATTTGGGTAAACCCTAGAAGAATAGGGGAAAACACCCAAGTACTTCCCCTCATTTGGGTAAACCCTAAAATATTCAAGGTACATGGTAGTTCAAAAACAAGGCTTGAAGCACTACAAGGAGAACACCTTCTTGTAGAGGTTTGTACAAAATCTCCTCAAAAAATCTATCCCTTTTTGTTTATGGCGAAGGTTCTTAGTGGAGGTGGACGACCAAAGGTTTTTATAGAGGTTTTTTTATAGATGTGCCTTTAAGGTGCATACACACCAGTGCGTACATAAACAATAAAGCATCGGTGCTTCAATGTTCAAAATCAACATCGTACGTGATTCAGGTAGATCTAAGAATGATAAAAAATTGACAATTTGAAATATTGATGAAAATGACCCCATTACGTAGATCTTGACGAGATATTTCCAGTGCAACTTGAATAGGCTCAAATGGACGTCATATGAGAAAGATATGGTCTTCTAAAGTTTTGAAAAAATAGGCAAAAAAGGCAAAAGAAGGTGCCACACAACGTCACTGGAAGGATGACACATGGCATTGTATGGATGGACACGTGGATTGTATGGCACTGATGTGACAAATGACAAGTGGCAATATGGTGGTGACAGGGCAACTAACTAGGTGTGCGTTCAGATGATGTGGCCCAATTAGAGGCTACCACATGGCACCCTCCGATTGGCCAATGTGGCATAAGGGAATCAAAATTTGTTGGGCTTGATAGGAATCAAACCCCAACCTCATCAGAACAGTCCAACAGTCTTAACCAATATGCAAAACAACACCATCGAATATGTCGAACAAGAATCTTCTATCTAAATTTTATTGTAACTGATATGACATAATGCAGGAGTGTCGACCGGGATTGACCCCACAACCTTCGGACTTATGGCATGCCATTTTAGCCAACACGCCAATAATGTTTGTTATAAATCCCGTCAAGGAATATTTCATTTAAGTTTTATTTAAATGCCCAACCAAAATGTAACGACGGTCAAGGGGGTTTGACCCCTCGACCTTCACTATATAAACTCAACACCCAACCATTACACCACAATGTGATTTGGTGCCAAGAAACTCTATCATTTTGGTTTTGTTATTTTTTTCTTAGTCTTTTGAGAGATATCGAGTGTTTATAGTCAAAATATTCAGTCTTCCGAGGCGTAACTGATCCAGATTTGGGAGCGGAATGAAATGATTAATAGAATGAATACAATAAACACAGAGATAGGAAGAATAATGCAAATATCTAGTGAAAAATATCTTCTATTAAATAATGAAATAAGTTGAAACTGTAAAACTGCAGAACTAAAACTTGCTCGAATGGTGGTAGCTATCTCTGAGAAGAGATGTGGCTGCTATGCACATCCATCTGAGTAGAATGGATTACAATGAGGCTCCAGAGGCCCTTTTCATATTACTCATGAATTCCAAAACCATATACATCCAAAAACCTAACCCTAGAAGGTGACACGCCAAAAGTCATGTGGGCCCTATGCATAAGTTGGTGTAATTTGGTACCTCAACTTCCTAGAGTCGTAACGTTTACATACGACCTCTGTTTTAGGTGCGTGATAGCCCGTTGGAAAGGTGTTTCAGAGAAATACACATTTTGTTGTCAGACTTTGACTCTGTTTATAGTCTAACTGTGGCGAGTCAAGAAAACAATGTTTAGGGCCCCAAAACAACCCTTGAAATACAACAATATGTGCTGACATGAAAACATACAAAATAATCCAGTTGGATTAGGCAAGAGGCCACCCGTATTGACCTAGATAATGTGTGAGGCTTCATACAGCCCCAGAAGTGTATAACTCACAATTATAAAGAAGTACAAAAATATGTACTGAATCACAAATGGACATGAGGAGCCAGTTGGAATAGGTGGGTGGCCACCACTATCCACCAATATTCATTTGATGCTTTAGCAAACACAAAATTCAAGTATAAAAATGTTTTGAAGAAAGATCCTTGAAACTGTGTACTCCTGGTGAAATAAATACTTACAAAAACCTCTAGAATTGCCTTATTAACAAAATTCAAAAACTATTTACATATATACAGTAGGAAATTCAGAAAAAAAAATTCAAGAACAAGGGGGAACTTCTCCATCTACTAAGGCCAATTCCTTATCAGCTGACATGACCTATAGAAAATCCTCTCTGGAAATGGGCTTATGATAAAATTTAAGTCGATGTCCATTTACCACAAAGGAGACTTGTCCATCGTCAATTGTTTTAATTTTTACAGCTCCATTGTCATATACAATGTCTACCTCGTAAGGACCCAACCAATGGGTGGTAAGTTTGCCTTTGAAGGTTTTGAATCATGAATCAAACAACATAGCCCAATCACCAGGCTAGAAGTGATTCTTCTTAATAAACTTGTCATGCCACTTGCTCCTCTGGTTTTGGACTAATATCATCCATTGGATGGAATCTTGCCTGATTTCATCCAACTCATTCAATTGTAGGGCTCGTGGCTTCTGAGCCTCATCCAGGTTCAATCCTAACTCTACGACAATACGAAAGGTCCTTACTTGGAATTCTATAGGTAAAAGTACTTGTTTCGCGTACACTAGCTCATAAGGGGTATGCCTAGTGGTATTCCTCCAGGTGGTCTGGTACTCCCACAGAGCCTCTGGGAGCCTATCAACCCAATCCCAATGATGCAAGTGAATGGTCTTGGTCAATATGGCTTCTATAACTTTGTTTGTGGATTCTACCTGACCATTGGCTTGAGGGTGGTATGGAGAAGATTTACGGTGTTTAATCCCATATTTCTCTGTCAGTTCTTTCATCATCTTGGAAGTGAATTGAGTGTCTTGGTCGGTAACAATTTCACGAGGGACACCGAAGTGGGTAAATATGTCTTCATAGATGAATTCTACAACAGACTTCTTTGTGGCCCTAAATAAGGATTTTGCCTCTACCCATTTGGTGACATAGTCTGTACAAACCAAGATATAGCTCTTCCTACGAGACATGGGTGAAATTGGTCCTACAAAGTCGAGGGCCCATTTTTGGAAGGGTTCTATCATAACTTGGGCATGCAAAGGCATTTTGTCAGCTGACATAGGTCTACCTATCCTTTGGAAACTATCACAACTTCTCACATACTTGGTAGCATCTTTGAAAATTCTAGGCCAATAGTAACCTAAATGTAATACCTTATATGTTGTGCATTTTCTAGAGAAATGGCCACCACATGGTCCATCATGACAACTTCGTAGTATTTCAGGTACCTCATCCTCTCAGACACATATACAAATAATCAAATCAAGACCTTTGCGAAAAATATCATGACCAACCCAAGAGTAATTAACACTCTGTTTAATAATTTGCTTATTTTCATGAGGTGACAAATGAAATGGTAACTTTCTAGTAGCTAGATAGTTTTCCTATCTGCAAACCATGGGGTATTGATAGAGAGGGAAAAAAGATGCTCATCTGGGAAACTATCATCTATAGGGATATCATCATCCTCATTTTTTATGTGGGAAATAAAGTCAGCTACTACATTATCCTTTTCAGGTCGATCAAGCACAATGATATCAAATTCTTGCAACAACAAGAGCCACCTGGTCACCTGAACATTAGTTATAGGTTTGTTCATGAGGAACCTAATGGCGGAATGATCGGTGTGTACAAATACTTCATAACCTATAATGTAATGATGAAACTTGTTAATAGCATGAACAATTGCCAAGAACTCTTTCTCGGTGACTGTGTAGTTCAACTTGGTAGGGGACAAGTTCTTTCTTACAAAATAAATGACATAGGACTGTTGGTCCTCTTTCTGCCTTAATACCCCTCCTATTGCAGTGTCGGAGGCATCAATGGATACATGAAATGGGAGAGTCCAATTGGGCCCTCTAAGAACTGGTGCCACAGAAAGCTTGGCTTTCAGGGTTTTGAAGGCAGTTTGACACTGCTCAATTCAAACAAAATCAACATCTTTTATCAATAATCCAAACATAGTTGCAACAATCTTTGTAAAATTTTCAATAAACCGTCGGTAATATCCATCATGTCCGAGAAATATTCTCACCTCTTTATGAGTCTTGGGGGGTGGAAGTCTGACAATGACCTCAATCTTTGTAGGATCAACTTTTATCCCTTCAGATGAAACATGATGTCCTAGAACCACTCCTTCAGTTAACATCATTTTGCATTTTTCATGACTTAGAGATAGGTTCATTTCCTGGCATCTGATGAGGAATTTTTATAAGTTGTCTAAGTCTTCCTAGTAAGTGTTTCCATCGAATGTGAAGTCATCCATGTACACCTCCACACAATCATGAATAATATCAACAAATATCCCTAATATTACTCGTTGAAAAGTGGCAGGAGCATTAACCAATCCAAATGGTAAGACCCTATAGGCATAGGTGCCCCAAGGACAAGTAAAGGTAATATTGTCCTCATCCTTGGGTGATATAAGAATATGATTGTACCCATTGTACCCATCTAGAAAGGAGAAATACTTCTTTCCAGACAAGGTTTCTAGAAATTGGTTAATGAAAGGAAGAGGAAAGTATTAGTTCAAAGTGGCTTTGTTGAGTTCCCTGAAATCAACACAAATTCTCCATTTCCCAGACACTTTATTTGGAACCACTACAAGAGGGGATACCCACTTACTATCGGAGATGGGATAGATAAATCTGACATTTAACAACTTTTGCATTTCCTCCTTGACTATGTCTTTGAGTGTTGGGTTCATCCTTCTCTGGGGTTGCCTAATAGGTGTTACCTCCCCCATGGGTGAATATATGATGGATGCATGTGTCAGGGTGTACACCCTTCATGTCAGTGTATTCCCAGGAAAATGATTCTGATTGTTCTTTAAGGATATCTACTAACTGTTTCCGTTGGTCTGCATCTAGCTCGGAGTTTATATGTAAAAATTTCCCTAGACTAATCTCATAGGGTATAGTATAAGACATGGCAGACTCATCTATCTCGAAAATAAAAGATGTCAAAGAAAAAATGGATGGATCCAATTGTTTTTGAAATTATTCCCCAAACATGTACTCAAATTGGGGAAAAGACTGTGGAAAATCCACACATGTGATAGCAGAAATGAATTGGTTTAGCACATTTTTGGTTGTATGCTCCTGAAGTGCCCATGCATGGTCACTTGGAAATACAGGTTCTTCCCAGTCCTCATTCTTGTATGGACATTCAAGCCACCATGGATTCTCCATAATAGGTTGAGCTGGATGGTAAATGGTGAGCTTCTAGATAGAGAGACCATTTCAGATGGTCATTTCTCCTTCTCTACAGCCAATAAATGCATTGGCTATGGCTAGCCAAGGTCTTCCCAAGATAACGGGATGACCTCTGTCAGGATCCTTTGAATGAATGACAATGAAATCTACTGGGTACTCCCATGAGGCTAAAGTAACCATGAAATCATCTAAAATCCCTTCAGGTATAACCCTAGTCATATCTGCTAATTCCAAAATGGTTGGGGTAGGCTGAAGAAGAGGTTGTAACTATAATTGTTCCAAGGTAGTAGCAGTCATAACATTGATGGATGCCCCTAGGTTTATGAGAGCGTTTTCAATGGAGACCTCATTAATGGTTATGGTCACTACGAGGTTTCCTGGATTCCCATACTTTGCTAGTTTTGGCTGCTCTGATATGTACTTAGAGAGTCCTCCTACCAAATGCACTGTAGGAGGATCCTTTTGCTTCCTACCTGGCTTCTTAATACCTAGTTCTTTGACTACCTTACTATATATTGGAATGTATTTAATGGCTTGAAGCAGGGGAATTTTGACACAAATATTTTTCAATTCATTCAGAATGTCAAATTACGGTCGGGTGGCAGGTTTCTCGATCACGAATCGGTCTACATAAGGAGGGACCTTTGTAATTTGTGAAGGTTCATTTTTTGGAATCTTGGGTTCTTGATTCTTCTGGATAATAAAATCCTCCCACTTAGTGTCATCCATGGGTTGTTTGGTGGTTTCTTCTTCTTCTTCTTCCTAGATGACTACTGAAGGTCTCTTCCTATCTAGAATTTTTCCCGATCTCAGTTGAATTTTTTGTAATGGAACAAGAGTAATAACATATGTCAGGAAGGCTTGCATCTCAAAATTGTTAAGAGGTTGAGGGGGTGTATTATTGGGATTCAACACTGGCTATGCCGATAATAGTGTCGGTCTTGAGGAGCTTGTATTTTGATATTGTAGTGGTTGTTGTTGTGGAATAGGAGGTAAAGGTGGTGGAACAAATCCTGGTATAAGCTGCGGAGTGTTAGGTGGGAATTGGGGATAAGGATGGTTGGACATATGGATAAGTGGAGCTTGAGGGTTTCCTTGATTGTGTCCTCCTCTCCATCCTTGAAGCCAAGGATCTTGGTACTAAGTAGAACAGTTTTTCCAACCTGGTGGGTTCCACTGTTGTTGTTTTTGTTGATAATAGGGTGGAACTTGGGATTGTAGATATGGGTATGTGGGTTGGTTCCTAGGCTGCCATGGCCTCCTAGGTGCATAAGAAGAATCCCTAGGATATCCACTCCTATAGATGGCTAATAAACTGGGCAAGGATGTACATTTATCAGTTGAATGGTCTTCTATATGGAAGCCACAAACTGAAATGTTATCTAATGGGCATTCCCTTGAGGAATGCTTCCTCCTGCACCTTGGGCAATATATGCTCATTGTTGCATTTTCCTCCTCCTATTTTTTATTTTATTTTAAGGGTGTCCAACTTGGAACCTATTGTGCTTAAGATGTCTGTCTTGAATTTTTATAGAAGGTTCCCTATCTCTGCTCTTGTGATACCACCTGAACTAATTGGTTTTAGGCTTCTGTTGTAAGGGCCCCGAACATTCTTTCCTATTTTGGACCTACTCCTTGAGTAATTTTTACACATTTCACATATCTCTGAAAAAGTTTTATGAGAAATGTCACCCGATGCCATCAGGTTAAGCATCTCTAGATACTCTTCTCAAATTCCCTTAAGGAAAAGATCCCCAATTGCATCTTCTGGGAGGTCATGGTATTTTGACCTCTGGGAGATATAACCAAATATTTCCATATAGTCTTCAAGGGTCTCGTCTTCTAGCTGTTGGATTTTAAAGATGTCATTAGGAGACTCTTTGGTCTTGCAGTAGTCCTGGTACTTCTTAAGAAAGACGTCTTTCATGGCTTCCAAAGACCTAATACTGGATTATCCCAACCTGATGAACCATCTTAGTGCAGAGTCTTTGAGGGTGCCAGGAAAGAGTTTTAATTTTTGGGCATCTTGTAGCGGCGCCAAAAATGATGGGTGTTGTATATGCACTAAAAACACAATAAAAACCCTCAATTAAATTGTCAACCTGGGGTAAGTAAAATTAGAGTTGTAGCAAAATATATGCCAAAGGTAGAAGGGATGGTAGGAGTATCACCTAACTAATGAAGGCAACTATCTAAGGCTAATCTACTTAAGCAAACTTATCTAATGAGCAAATCCTACTAAGCAATCTTGAAACTAGGTAACGTAAGTACTTTTGGTCCAAGGGTCTATGGATAGTCCTAAGAAAGAAAATAAAAACTCTATGCAAAGAAAACTAGTTCAACAATAAGCAAAAGCAAACTACTTAAGCATAATAAGCAAATGACAAAAGAAACTATTTTAACTTTCCAACCTACATTCAATGAGCAACTATCCTATGAAAGCAAATAAATAAGCAAAGACACCTAACTAACCTACTAAAGCAAATAGACAAGTAAGCAAAAACAACTATCTAACCTATTGAAGCAAATAGATGGGCATGCAAAGACAACTAACTATGACAGGAAAAAACTTCTCATTGAAAAACTATCTAACCTAAGAGGCAAGTGGACTAAATGCTTAATGAAAAACTATTTCTAATGCATGAAAGGAAATCTAAATGCTCAATGCAATGCATGAAAGGAAATCTATTTTATTGAAAGCAAGAAGAACTACTATTTAATGCTTAATCTATGATGAGAAAACTACTATCTAATCTATCAAAGCAAAGTCTATCTATCCTACATCAACCATGAAACTTTTATCTTAATCTACGAAAACAAGAAACTATCTCTTCTAAGCTACAAAAGTAGGAAACTATCTTTAATCTATGAAACACTCAAATGTAATGCTGTTGGTTGTGTGAATGCCTTCGGTGGTGGTGGATGATATCTCGATGACACTTGACAACAAATGACAATTCCAATGGTATAAGCTCAACACTAATCTCAATGGCAAAATGAAAGGTATGGATTAAACAATCCAAGGAGAATTTAGCCATGACAAAAATAATGTTAGATACCCTACATATTCATGTATAAACCATCAACAACATAATGAGATCATCATTCTACTTCTACACTATGTAAGCAAAACTATATTCAACCATTAACTAAGAAATATAATTGCATTTTAATTCTAGGAAAGGAAATTGCATAAAACAAAACTATACTATGTCTATTCTAACCATTCAAACTACAATAAAGAAATGACTAAAACATAAATTAAAAACATGATATTAAAAAGTAATCTAACAATTACATTAACCAACAACTAATTAAACAAGTTCTATAAAAATAAATAAGATAAGAAAACTATGATTAAAAACTGGAATCAAATCTATCCATCCATCAATCCTTGTCAAAAGAAAACCCAAATTAAAAACTCTGTTCTATCTAATTAAAAATTTGTATTAACTTTAACTGTAAAATCATAAAAGAAAGCATAATCTAACTGCATATGGGGTTAGTATTAAGAGAGAGAGACTTGTAAGTCTTTTCCTAGTCTATAAAATCAATGCATGATAATACATATCATTATCTAACTTGCAAAACAATTAAAACAATTAAGCTACAACAAACTAGTTAGCATAACAAAACATGGATGTACAGGAAAATAAAAAGAGTAATTAAATTAAGAATTGCATAAACAACACACTGATAGTCACCAGACTGCTGGTGGGCCCCCCAGCAAGTCGTGGCTACTTCCTACAAGCACACCACAAACTTAGCAAGATGAATTGACCATAAAAACTTGAAAAATCGGTTCCGGCAATGTAAAATATCAAAAACAGAGGAAAACGAGTTTGTCTCCAATACATTGGTTCTTATACTTGCTTAACAATATTCTGACCATCCTATCAGTATTTATAATATTAAAAACCAAGTGGTCGACCTCAGGAGGGTCAAACCACTTTTAATTTCGGAAAAATACAATAAATGATGCTCTAACTGACAAAACAGAGAAAGCTAATAATCGCCCTCTTTGGACAACTGAAACTGAGTTATCTGGAGCTTAGTAGGTAGAGGGGGCGATCATGAAGAAAAACCACATGCTTGATTTTCCCATCACTGGCCGCCAATACCTTAACCGCCAAGTCACCTTCCATTTCTGTGCAATACAGAGTGCTGAAATGAGTGTCGGATTGGGTACCAAAAAGAGTGTTGGAACGATTGCCGGATCAAGTGTTGGAACTAGAAACGTAGTGCGTTTTTCCCTGTAACACCAGAAAAACGTGAATTAGCTCTTGGAAATCATAGAACACATGAATTATACTTGATACATTCATTAAACATGAATTATACGTACCTTATGTCGATCATACAGTTTTATCATCAAATTCTTCAAAAAGATCCTTCAAAAGATGAAAAACACATATATACATGTGGCGAAAGTGTATGATAACCGTCATGAAAATGATCATATCTCGGGCCCAATAGGGGTAGTGATTCCTAACTGTGATTTTGTTTAAGGCTCTGTAATCAATGTAGAGTCGCCAATTCCCATCCTTCTTCTACACCAGTACAATCGGGCTTTCGCAAGGGGAGCAGTTGGGTCTGATGTGCCCCTTTTGAAGAAGCTCTTGGATCTGACACTTGATTTCATCATTCTCCATCAACGAGCACCGATAGACTGGTCCATTAGGTAGAGGTGTGTTGGGGGTCAGATCAATTGGATGCTTGACTTGGCAGTGTGTCGGTACCACTGTAGGTGAGATAAAGATATCTCTGCATTCTTCCATGATCTCATCCACTTGCTTCTACTACAAAGAGAGGCATTGTGTAGAGGCCATGGATGCGGAGGCAACCTTATTCTTACTGTGAGCATATATCACAAAGAAGACGAGCTTCTTGGTTTGTGAAATTACCTTACTGCATTTCTTAGCAGAGATTAAAGAAATAACAGTAGGTGGTGCCACCTCTAGGATCATGTACAATTGTCTACCTAAAATAATAATAACATTGCGGGGTCTAGACTCATACACAGCATGATGCTTCCAAAAATATGGCTGTCCTAAATGAACATCACAAACTTCAAGGGGAGAAATATCACACAGTACCTCAACTTTGAAAGGCTTGATGTCATAGGGAAGACGACATTATTGGATGACACGTAGATCTCTTCCTTGACGAAGCCAACCGATGGTGTAGGGTTGTGGGTGTGGTGTCATTGGCAGGTTCAACTGCTTGATGACCTTTTCTAAAATCAAGTTCTTCTGACTACCATTTTTGACAATGAAATGAATCATACCCCCCTTGACCCACATCTGCGAGTGGAAGAGGCGTTCCCCTTCCTCTAGTTCTTCTGGTTCACTTGGCCAGAATTTGGTGGTAGAGACCATGGCACTGGGTTCAACATCAATAATCTGCTTCCCTCCTTCAGTTATTGACTCGAAATCAGAATTAGCCTCTGACTCGAAAGCCTTCAGCTCGACCATGAGGGACTTCTTGGAGCGACATTCATCGATGTTGTTCCAAGGACTTTTATGGTACTCACACCATATTCCCGTGTCCTTCTTCATCTTCTCATTTCCCTTATTGTGTTGTGGCTTGGATGGATTGTCCTCAGGGTGACCATATCGATTTGGTCCCTATTACACATTATTTTTGTCACCTCGGTAATCGCCTGACAACATGTGTTCATGTTCCCTAAAAATATTAAAAGAAACTTTCTCCATGAGAAACATGATTTGCTTTTCTATGCCAAAAACCATATGAAGGGAGGTCGTCACACCTTACTTTATGCATGGGGTGTGACGATGCCTGATCATCGCAGTATGCACTATACCTAGACTGCGACATCATTGCATGCTTCTTGTGCATAGGGTGCGACGATGCTTAAAGCATGAGAAAATTCAAATTTCATGAATGTTCTAGAAGGGAATATTTTAGAAGATGAGGTGGCCTTCGATCGGTTTGGATCTTACTCGCTTCAAAGATTTGGTGGGATCATCCTAATCTCCTCATCCATCTCTCTTTCACACTATATAAAGAGGGATCTCTCATGGAAAAGGCTAAGGTTGAATAAGATAATATTTGTATGGAGATTTCTACTTCAGATTATGCTTGAGAGCTTTGCTTTAGTTCTTCAAGTCAAATTGTGGATCTTCTTCATGCAAGACATTTTGGAGCAAAGGTGTGTGTGTTGAAGCAAAGAGCCATTGAAAGGGGACCTTGCAACATCAAGGCATAGGTTGTATTCTCCACTTTCTATTCACTTAATACAGTAATGCATTTATTCCATATATAAGCATCTCGTCTTCCATTGTATAATTCCATGATCATATAATAGAATTCAATAGAATACATACATACATACATATATATATATATATATATATATATATATATATATATATATATATATATATATATATATATATATATATATATTTGTTCTCTTTCTTTGTTGGTTTGTGATTCTTAGACAAGCTTACTATTCTTCAAACTCAAGGAAGGATCTACAAAGAGGACGCTAGCAGGGACAAGTGTGGTTTAAAATGTATTTCACTTGTAACCCATTAAAACAATTCATATGATGATGAAGTTTAAGGCAAAGTGTACATTCTGTTCTGTTTTGTTCTAGTTTCTCGTGGAATCTAGGGAGATTTGTTTATGTTCGTATTACCGATTAATCTGATAACTAAATTGGCGAACATACTGGGGAGAGAACTTTCTTTTGGTTTTTTTCCTCTTATTTTCTTTGAGCCTACCTTCTTTTGGTTAATTTCATTGTCTGAGTCTGTGGGTGATCCATCTACAATCCCTAGGTCTGAAGGGTCAGTAAGATTTTTTATCTGTCTTTCCATTTTACTTTAGTCATAGAGATCGTTGCACTATACTATATAGATAGACTATGAAGATCCTTTGATTTCTCATCCTACTGGTGCAGACCAGTGCGATGAAGTCACACTGTAACCTATTGGTAGCATACGGTGACCCTATATTGTCACACTATGCTCCACTACAATCTGCGACGATTCCTGTAGGAATTGTTCGAGAGAGCCAATTTTTCTTTTTCCACCCATTTTTCCCTCAATTGCCTGGGATGAACTTCTGATACTAGTGATTGATTGATTTAAAAGTTTGAAGCTTGCATTTGATTGGTTTTCAGGAATTGAAAGTTTTTCTTTGTAATTTTGCAAGCTTTTCTTTTGATTTTTGTCACAAGGGTATAATCTCTGGATCTTGGTCCTGAGTGCTTGTTTGAAAAAGGGTCTTTGATTTGTTTGAAGTTTTTGATTGTTTTTACTTTCCAGATTGTTTATTTATTGAGAGACATTTTTGTTTGTATTTGACAAAAGGCTTTCCTATCATTTTCATTTTTGTCTACATTATGAGTTTGATTTGGGAATTGTATTGAGAATGTGTTAATTTTCTTGGATTACACTTTCTTTTCTTCATTACATATCTGATCTTATTTGAAAATAAAGAATTGAATTCATTCTTCTTTTTAGTGATTTTTCATAAGAAAATTATTGCATTCAAAATATTTGTTAAAAGAGAAAATTGGAAAATTTTGTAACTTTTGATTATTTGGGATTTTGTTCATTCAAAAATTGAGAAATTGTGTTTCGTAGCTTTTGTATTTCAAAAAGAGATACTTTCTCCCTACTGTAATTAGAGTTCATCGAATTGAAATATTTTATATTCATCTCTTCTTGCATTTTATTGGGTCAATATCACATACGTCATCAGTTTCATTTCCATCTCCCTTTTGTGTAAACAACAACCTTTAAAATACAACGTAATTTTAAAATTTATTAGTAACTTTTATTTTCTATAAATTCTCTTCACCAACATTAGCTAGGATAGTGCTTTGGAATAGGTTGTAAGGCACACTCTCCAAAGCATCAAAATACACAATAGTATCGTGTGATAGGGAGAGTTCAAATACACTTGCTGCATTTTGTCTTGGGAAGCCCTTGTAACACAAGGGTCAATCATGAGGTCACATTAGGACTGGCAGAGTTACTCACCTTTCTTTGTCGGTCTTAGTGTAGAGATTGCACGTATTATTGGGGGTCACTTGATAAGAAAATCCTATGGGGACCTTCTTGAGTTGATTTCGAGCTAGATACCCTACCTTTGCGCATGTATCGGGCTGTCGACTATTTCCCCAAGCATCATTGTCGTAATTGGTAGCCTTAGTAGCCTATCTATTTAGGGTCTTTACACGAGGTGACTATGGAGGGGCAAGTCTTCATGGTACCTGGAATTGACGTTGGCCAAACTCACTCGGGCTCATTGGAGGGTATACCCATGATTATGTGTGGGAGCTTGCACCAGGGTGTAAGTCCGTTAAATAGGTCATCAACGTAACTTTTCCACCCGCTTTATCCCAACCCCTTCTTTTCTTGAATTCCCGACGTTGGATTTCATCACCAACTAGTGACATCAAAATAATAAGGTTTGTTTTCTTGGTTTGATTTCTAGATTTTATTAGTGAGTGTTGTTTATTTCTCTAGTTGGCCAGAGATTTGTTTCGCTCTTTATTTGGTGCGGCCAACATCGTCCTTCGCTGTTCACGTAGGATGAAATGGATACCTCTGGAAGATACAGAAGGTTACCTCCAGTTTCTTCCTAACTCACTAGAGGGATCTCCTGAAGGAGCAGTCAATAACGAAGTAGCCTCTGAGATTGGAAGTTCAAATCCTTTAGAGGAATCGATACTTCCCCCAAATCTGTTGTTGAGTGTTATACAAGATCCACATTTTCTCCAGATGAATTCATCAGGAGAACTTGTTGTTGACGAAAATATTTAAGTACCTATTGGACCTAATGTCGAGTCTGGAGTAGACGATCCAATTTTTAAGAGTGATTCATTTATAACCCCGGTTCGTACTACTGGATTTTTTCAGAAAGACTCCTCAGGACACAATTTTTGATAAACTAGCATTCTTGGCATCGCAAACGCCTATGACTTCCGTTGCTTATACAGTACCTTTAGATCATTTCACTGGCGCAACCAGTAATGTTGTCATAGTTCCAAATCAATTATTAATTGGTTCTAACTCGATTCTTCCTCTCCAGATCGCCAACTCTACCATGGTCCCACAATCTACGTCTGTTTCTGTCAGAAACGTGGTTATCACTCAAGATCCTATTGGAACACCACTTCCGCTTAGATCAAATCCGTCACTTCCCCCTGTGTATAACTCTTTGAATACTTCCATTGCTATGCCTGCCCAGAATCCATCTGGAGGGTCTAACCTTTTTGTTCCTCCTGAGTATAATGCTGCTAGTCACTTTGTTCCTACACCTACACAGGTTCTCTCCAGGGGGCCTTACATTCCTCCTCCATCTTTGTTTGGAGGATCTAGTCATCCTAGCCCTAGTGGCTCCAATCCAGTTGGAGGCACCAGTCATTCTGTCACTTCTGGTTTTGATATTCCTGGTGTAGGCCAACCTCAAGTTGGGGGACAACCTCAATTTGAGGGGAAACCTTAGATTGGGGGAAAACCTCAATTTGGGGGGCAATCTCCAATTGGGGGATAACCTCAACTTGGGGGAAAACCTCAAGTTGGAAGCCATAACCTAGTTTATGGGAAAAGTATACCTGAATTACAATCTCAACCTTGGAATCTTTCTTTCTAAGGGAATAAACAACCATGTGGGGGGAAACATCCTCAAGTTAATTATTTTGTACCCCCTCACCTCAGAAAAACATATCCAGGTTTTATGAATCCTACCTGGGGTCAAAATTTTCAGTCTAATGTTCCTCCAAGATAACATACCTAATCAACCAAACCCTGTTGGTTATTTGACCCAAAATCCTCCACAACTGAATCTGTAAGGATTGTCTAACTATATACAGACTACTTATGGTCCTACTAGTATACTTACAGGGGTTCCTCCTTAGAATTTCCAGTTTCCTCAAGTGAATAGACAGTTTCCTTTTCTTGCTACTTTGGATTTACCGGATTTATCTAGGATTTTGAATGATCCTATTTTACATTCTCCTTATTGGCCTGTCATACCAGCCAAATTACCGTATGACATTCCTAAGTTCGACGGTCGATCAGGATAAAACCCAAAAAATCATGTCATGACTTTCAATCTTTGGTGTTCGTCCAAATCATTGATGGATAAATCTATAAGATTATGACTTTTCCAATGAACTCTTACGGGTTTGGAAACCAAATGGTATATTGAATTACCACGAGGATTCTTTAATGACTTTAACACTTTTTCCATGGAATTCTTAATGCATTACCAGTTTCCAATTCGATACGAGACAGGAACCAAAATTTTGAGTTCTTTTAAACAATCCTCTTCCACTCATATTTCTGATCATATCCATGAGTGGAGGAGGAGAAGACACTTAATAAAATATCCCCTTCCTAATCAACTATTGGCTGAGTGGTTTACCAAATCACTCATTAGGCCCATAGCTCATGATGTCACCATGGGTGGTGTCGTCACTGAAGAGCAGGCGATTAGTCGTGCTCAATATCTAGATCTCATTTATTTGCAAACATACACCTTATATGACTTGATCCTTGATGCTCCTCGTCCTTATATGAATCCTACCCCAACACCTCCAGTAGATTCTCATGCTATTGATGGCTTGATTTCCACCTTTCATACTGAAACTCAGTATACACAAGCCATTCATACCAATCCCAAGTCTACCACTTCTAATGTACAAAATATGCCTACTCCTACTCCTTCCCCTGGTAAAAATTCTAAAGTTAATTCGGTTCAATCTACACCTACCGGTAAAAATCAAAATAAAAAGAAAGGGAAGGGTAAGAATAAGGAGGAAAAAAATAATAATCAACAATATGAAAAACCCAAAACACAACCTGTTGATGACAAGGACAAATGTAAACCGCGTTATCCTTGCCTTATCGGTGGTGACAACCATTATACGAAATATTGTACATGACGTCCTGAGGTTACTAAGTTCCTGCAGGGGACCGGGAAGCCTCCTACACCTGTCGTTTTGTCACAACCTTTTCCTTCTCAGCAGCAGGCCCAATTGGTCATTCATGACCAACCATGTCTTATTTTCTTATGTGTACTGGTGACTCCAAGAAGAACGAATTTGCAGTCGCAACTCGAGCCAAAGATTATTATCCATCGAAAGAGAAAGTTGATGATTTACCACCTTCATTGGTTCAACCTCCTCCCCAAACTTCACCTCCAAAAGGTCCTCTTCATCTCGAATGACTGGGTATAGATATATTTCTTCATCCCCATCCCAAGTGGGTTGTTTGAAAGTCTTCATTTAATCCTCACACATGTGCTACCAAAAACTACAGTATTGTAGAAGACCTTGCACAAGCACCCTCTGCGATGTCGGCTCTCGAAGTATTTCAAAGTTTTCCTACTCACATAAAGGATTTATTAAAGGCTATTGGTGGAATTGATCCTACCGATAATAATTTAATAATATTTGACTTGGAAGATCATATTCCAAGGCTTCCTCCCCAATTAGCATTTCAGATCCAAGTGGTTGTGGAAAATAAGAATATATGTCGGACCATTATTGACGAAGGAGCCTCGACTTCCATTATGTTTGTCACTTGTTGGAAAGATATTGGCTCTCCTGCCCTTACCGAGTCACACAATACTCTTAAATCTTTCAATGGTACGGGGTTTAAACCTTATGGTGTTCTTTTGTCGTTGTCTATTACATTAGAAGATAAAGTGGTTAACGTCGAGGTTGAGGTCTTTGATGCACCTCTCGATTATAACCTTCTAGTTGGTCGTAGATGGAATTACTCCATGCGTGAAATTGTTTCTACTCTTTTCCAAGTGTTACGTTTCCCACACTAAGGAAAAATCATTACTGTTGATCGACTGGCCTTATTTAATTCTGATTCGCGTACTAGAAACATTCCTTTTATTTTGAAAACACCTCTCGGTTATGAGAATGTCGATGTGGGTATTTTAAAAGATTCAACCTTGATGAGTACTTTACCTATTATGCCACCTGATATTCCTCCTTTTGTCGTCTTGATTAACATGATCTCAAACTCTGTTCGTGAAACCCCTGATTCTTATGACCCGTGGATAGTACCTAACTCTGGTGATTATCTCCGTTATGGCGACAGGATGCCTTTAAGTCCAGTAGAATCAACTTATCAAGCTATTCGATCGACAACTCCTTCTCCTCCTTCTCTTTGTGATAAATCTCCAGACCCATTCCATGTGATATTTCCTACTGATGAGGTGATCATGTCAGTGTTGTATATGGAAGATACTCCATGGGATGATGGGCATCATAGTTCTATTCTCTTCCTAGAATGTGATACCATAGAGAGTTACCAACGGATTTTGACTCCGTATATTGCTGTTGTTATTTCTTATGTACCTGAATCAACACACGATGTTTTGTATGAAGGGAACTTGAGTAACATTTCACCTACCGTTCCTCTTGACATATCGATTAAACCTGGGGTCATGGAAAATGTTCATATCAGTGCCTCATGTTCTACTGATGAGGTCTCCACTTATAAAGCCCTTTTCCAAGAATTTTGTGATGTTTTTGCCTAGAGTTATGAAGAAATGTCTGGTATTGATCCTGATATTGTTTTGCATGAGATTATGACTTACCTGAACGCTAAACCCGTTCGGCAGAGACTTCACCCAATACATCCACGTAAAGGCACTGCTATTAAGCTTGAAGTTGAAAAAATTCTTAAAGCTGGCTTTGTCTATCTTGTGGCTTTGACCGATTGGGTGTCCAATATTGTTCTGGTTAACAAGAAACAAGGAACGATCCACGTTTGTGTATGTTACAGGGATATAAACAAAGCTTTCCCCAAGGACAATTATCCAACCCCTTTCGATGACCAGATTGTTGACGACTATGCCAGGAGTGAAATCTTCTCCTTGATGGACAGTTTCTCCGACTATAATCAAATCAATATTTTACCAGTGGATCAACATAAGATTGCTTTTGTTTTCCCTTGGGGAATCTTCGTATACTGAAAACTTCCTTTTGGTCTCAAAAATGTTGGGGTGACTTTTCAGCACGCTATGTCTTATGCTTTTCATGACATTAAGAACATTGTACAACCCTATCTAGATGATCTACTGACACATTCCATGCATCGTCAAGATCACCCAACACATTTACGGGCCATTTTCCTACGCTATCGTTATTATCACATACGTTTGAATCTGCATAAATGTGTTTTTTGTGTGGAATCCGACCGACTTATTGGTTTTATCGTGTCTATACATGGGATTTGGGTAGACCCCTTGAAGGTTGAGGCTATTCTTAATCTACCTCCTCCTTCCATGCTATGCCAAATCCAAAGTTTGTAAGGGAAGGAATTTTTTTTACATCGATTCATCCCCAATTATGTTGAATTAACAAAAGTATTTACTTGGTTTCTCAAGAAAGGTTACGATTTTGTATGGGATGATACTGCAAACAAATCCTTCGAGGCTTTGAAACTCGCCTTAACCCGTACACCATTGTTGTTTCCACCTGACTATAGTCGATATTATTTCCTACACTTAGCTGCTTCAGACTCTATCATTGCTATGGTTTTAGTCCAAGAGTATGATTCACATGATAAACATGTTATATACTACTTGAATCGTAGTCTCACGACTACCGAAACCAAATATTTACATGTGGAGAAACTGGCCTTGGTAGTTGTTCAGGCTGTTCAACGTTTTCATCACTACATTTTATTACGCAGAACCACAATCACTTCCAATTGCAACCCCATGCAACATATCCTTACTCGACAATTGCTGGGGGGAAGGTACTCTAAATGGATAATTATTCTCCAGGAGTTTGATTTGGAGTTTGAATGCATCAATTCAAAGAAGTCTTTATTTTTTTCCAAATTGATATGTGACCTTCCCTCTACTGAGACATAAACTATGGCAGAGGATTCCTTACCTGATGAATCCCTATTTCTGATCAGTTTTGATGACATATGGTACAAATATATTATCATCTATCTCCAGACCCAAAATTTTCGGCCTTATATTTCTAGTACAGATTGTCGTCGTATCCGATATCAAGCCCGTCAATACATTATCCTTGGTGATACCTTTTACCACCGTGGTAGTGATTGCATATTTTGACGATGTCTCACCTACGATGAATTTGAGAAAGCTTTGAATGAATGCCACTCTTGAGCATGTGGCGGTCATATGTCTGGGTATGCCACTGCTCAAAAGATCTTACGAGTTGGTTATTTATGGCCTTCATTGTTTAATAATTGCATTACTGCCGTCCATAAATGCCACACTTGGCAAACCTATAACAATAAGATCTGATCTCACCCTGCTCCTCTTCACCCTATAGTTTCCATGGGTCAATTCTCTAAATGGGGAATTGAATTCATGAAATGTAACCCTCACTCGACCGGGGGGCATGGATACATTATTGTAGTTGTGGATTATTTCACTAAATGACCGAGGTGATTCCTACATTTGATAATACCAGGAAAACTACAACATTGTTCATATTCAATCATATTATTACTAGATTTGGTATCCCTTAAGCCATCGTTACTAATCACTGTAGTCATTTTCGTAATTTCATGATGGTTGAACTTACTAAAATTTTGGGTCTTCGACATGAAAACTTGACCCCCTATTATCCACAGGCGAATGGCCAGGTTGAAGCAATTAACAAAGTTCTCACTACTATGCTTCGATGAATGGTAGGAATTCATAAGTCAAATTGGCACACGATGTTGTTCTTATCATTGTGGGCCTATCAGACATCTGTCAAGTCTGCCATGGGATTCACAACTTTCCAGTTAGTATATGGTATCAAAGAAATTTTTCTGATTGAATGTGAAATCACATCTTTGAAACTAGTTGTCGAACTTCTCCCTAACACCTCTACTAAAGAGGAACGTATTTTGTATTTGATGCAATTAGACGAAACCCTTCATGATGCCACCTTAGTCATTGAAACTTAGAAAAAATGTGTTAAATCCAAATATGACAAGCATGTCGAACCATGTGTTTTTTTTTTCTGAAGGTGATCTAGTTCTTCTTTACGAGCAAGATCGTGATTTGATAGGGGTCGGTAAATTAGAGCCCATGTGGTGGGGTCCTTATATTTTGAAATGAGTGTTGGAGAAAGGGGATTATGAGCTAGTGGATTATGATGGAATCCCTTTGAGTGAACCTAGAAATGGGCTTTACTTGAAGAAGTACTATGCTTACACAATTTTTTGCATAAGTGCTATATATTTTTAGTGTATCATACTCTTGTGTGCTTTTTTGTTTTTGGTTCCACCTTTCAACTTCTTACCTTGCATTGTTCTTGGTTTCCAAATTTCCCTGTCTTTTCTACCCTACATTGGCTTCGCTAATGGTGCTAGTCATAGTACTCAAAACTTAACGTCTGTTTCTTAGGAAATATATGCACCTACGGATGAATTAATTAGTCTACATGGTGTTTTCCTTGGTCGTGCAACTAACAATATCACAGAATATAGTGCAATTATCGAGTTTCTCACTGACATTGTTTCACTCAAAATCCATCATCTTATTGTACGACTCGATTCACAATTAGTAGTCCTATAGTTGAGTAACGTCATTCAATCCAAAGTCCTACTTTGTTAAGGGTGTATTTATGAATTCGTCTCTTGGAAAGTCATTTTGATTACATTGAATATCAACACATTCCTAGATGTCTAAATACATTAATAGATGCATTGGCTAATTATGTGTTACACAGACATTTGGGACATTTATAAAATCCAAACACACTTTGTACATAAAATAAGTAATCTGGTAGGATTCGTATATTCATAACGATAAAAGTTTACAAAAAAGTGTTTTTGTCTGAAGACCAAAATATCAAAAATGTGAAGCTCATAGCTTCATGTACAAGAGAATCAAGGATGTTTCTCGCTATAACAAGCGACTACCTGTGCTACTTTACAGAGCAGTCGACCGATGGAGGAAGATACGCCCATCGTGTGGCGTTGGTAATGCCTCAGGAGCTCATCCACGGTGGCATCAGGGACATGCATGGTCATTCCCTCCAGGTTCTATTCTATGGCCTCGAGGTCCACGACAACCACTCTTGCTATAAAACCTCTCTCTCTGCCCCTCTAGATGGGAGATGATCCTAGCGACCGATAAGGTCCCACATCAGTATTGATGAGAACATTTGATTAAGTAATCAGATAAATAACGTAAAAAACATGGTATATCATTAAAAATAACAAAAAAATTATATAAACAAAATTTTCTTCTTACCTATGTCCCCCCACTGTGAACCTTCAGAAAGAGATAGGTCCGGATCTCCATGGAAATATACCCCGCCATACGCATAATCTTCAACCATGAGAAACTGAGTCCTCAGCCATTGAAAGAAGACATCATCATACCTGATGATCGGACCACCTCCATGTCGAGCCATGAGATCTACCCACCTCTTCATCCTTGGATCCTGTGGAGTGGGTATACCCCACTCCACTTGCAAGCGTAGAATAGGGACCTTCTCCAGGAAGAAGGATACCAAAATATACCCATATCCAAAAAACTTTAACCCACCACTTTTGCACTTGGTAAGTTGTTTCTTCACTCTTTTTACGACCCCTTCACAACATTTGAAGACTATGGGATCCATACATTCCAATGCATACTGAAAGTGGCTCTGTAAAGCCATGTGGGGAGCTGCACTCCCTGCCATGCGAGTAATACTATAGAGGATAGTCCGCAAAGGAAAATTTCGTACATCCCTGATTTCTACCTTACCGCTATTTTTCTCAGTACCTGACACACAATGATGGCGAACGTAGTAGTTCATAGGCTCACCTCCGCCCCTGCTACCTGTAAGTGTCACCCGTGAACCACGATGAGTTAGTCCTGTCAGGAAAAAGATATCCTCAATATCTATGGTGAGTGTGTGGGGGCCCACGTGAAATGCATGCTCGTTCACATCCCACATGTGAGCCAAGTACTCCAGTAGTATCAACTGGGCTCTCATGCCCTGAATCTTGAAGAATTTTAGTAACCCACACTGTCAAAGAGACATAATTGTTCCCAGGTCATTCCCGACGAAGTAATATTATTCTTCGTTCTCTCGCTCACGCCATTCCAACATATCGACCAAGGAAGACCTACAAAGGAACCATAAGATGATATTAGAAACATAAATTTCTTTCCTGGGGGTTTTCCCTTGTTGGGTTCATCTTTTTAAATTTTGGGTTGCGGTCGCCGCGGGCATGTGCATTCGCACAGTGTGACATTGTCGCACCTTATTTATAGGGTCACCTGCGGCGATCCTAGATCGTCGTGGTTCCCGATATAGGGCACCTGCAACAACCTCAACACATGGGTAACCCCTAAAAAATCAACTCAAAACATAAATTTAACCAATGAAAGTCAATTTTAAAACCATGAAAAGATGAAGGAGAAGGAGATTACCTCTTTTGCGGAGATGATTCTTGAAATGATCCCTCATGCATTCCGCAATCAACAGTTGAAAATCGAGGTGAAAAAGGGATTTGGAGAAATATTTGGGCAAAATTACGAATGAAATGGTAAAATGTGGTTTGTTACCTATTTTATTGACTTTTGTAACTTTTCATTTTCATATTATATTATTTTTATGCTTTATCCAAACCCTAAATTCTTAACAACTTTACAAGTGATGATTTTTGCAAATTGAAAATGTCTAGAGGTGAGACTTTGGAACAAGGGTCTGCTTTTTGGTTTGTTTTTATATATTTTTCACATGTACAGATCCTTTTAGGGGTTTTCAGGAAAAACTTCGAGCAAAATCTTAGTTCTTTCTCATGCTCATGAAACCATGAGAATGTAATCAAGTAGTCTTTTGTCATTTTTTCGAACTCATATTGGTAAACACGAAAAATGAATATAATGGAGTATCCTTTAAGCTCTTTTCAAGCTCTTTAAACATGAATATATGGCTAAGCGACCTTGATCTTTTCACACTCATAAAAGTATTTGAAGAAAACATCTGATGAGCGGTAGGTTATCACTTTTTTGGTCTCGTCAGATTAATTTAAGAAAAAGGACCTGATGGAGTTCTCTTTAAGTGTTTTTCAGACTCTCTAAAATAAAAAAAAACCTTGAGTTTTCTTTCCTTGGACTCATTAAAGAAACGAGCCATATGGGATCAAACCACTCCTTCTTAGGGTTCATTAAACATACTCCGAGGGAATTGTTTGAAGGATGAGCTTATATCTACAAGCATATGTTATCCTCCTCAAGATTGTGTAAAACTAAAGAGATACTTGCCAGAAATGGTGGGGGGAAATTGGAAAAGAAATGTGTCTCTGTATCTGTGTTAGTGGCAGTAATAGTCACTCTTGAGCATGACACCCCCTTTCATCATTGTATCTGGGTTGGGAAGTCCATTTGTCTCTCATTTGACCATCCACACATCCATATGTTGGGTCCTCCTTGAGTCAATGCTGCCAAGACAACTGTTGTGTCATTCATATGTTCAAGAGAAGTCCAACTTAAACAACCCTTCTATCGAGTTGGCCATCTGCAGTTATAAATTTTCTACCATGTCGGCCTTCCTTGTGTTAGTCCCAAATCATTTCATACTCTGATTTGCCTCAAATCTGTTACATATTTCATGTCATTGATGGGGAATACATCAAGGCCCTCCTATGACGAGTCTTTTCCTGTCGACTTCAACACATTATCCAGGAACAAGACTTATAAATCATTCAGTACCTTAGAGCCTGCATGCCTCAATGGAAGGTCTCTTCACTTTCAATAGTGGGTTCACATCATTGACCCCTGATTGGAATATTCTATCGATTGTTCAACTTCAAATCAATTATTCACATTCGTTGGATTGTACTGGGGTACCTTGGGAATCATTGACATCAATGGTGATTTCCCTCGCACTTGTTAACGGTTTTCTTTAATGACCGGTAATCAAGTGGTTTCTACCATGTTTGACTTAAGCACCTATAATCACATGGTCAAATTCGTACTTATAGATGATGGAAATGAAGACCCTGGATCTTATCATTTTGGTCCAGGTTGTGACAGAGTATTCATGATTTGTACTGACACATAGATCCACTATTTATGTCTCGTGGCTATGTCCGAATATGAATTCTTTTAGAGCATAGATCCACAGTGTATTCCTGGTGGCTATGCCGAATTATGATGACATGGATCCACAATGTATGTTTAGTGGCCATGACTCACTTGACACTTGTAGTCTGATCATGGGAAGGATTACCTCAGAAATGGTATGATATTATGCATATGCTTGTTTGTTTGCAGGTTCCTGATCGATGCTCTCCTTCTTTTCGACACACACATTCTACAAAGTATTTCAGCTGTCATGAGTTCTAGCTTCGTAATTTGGGGGGCATTCTATTACACATTATTTTGGTCACCTCGGTAATCACCTAAAAACATGTATTCATGTTCCCCAAAAATATTAAAAGAGACTTTATCCATGGGAAAAGTGATTTGCTTTCCTCTGCCAAAAACCATATGAAGGAAGGTCATCGCACCCTGCTTTATGCATAGGGTGCGATGATGCCTGATCGTTGCACTCTGCACTATACCTGTACCACAACGTCGTTGTATTTTTCTTGTGCATAGGGTGTGACGATGCTTAAAGCATGAGAAAAGTCAAATTTCATGAATGTTCTAGAAGGGAATCTTCTAGAAGATAAGTTGGCCTCCGACTGGTTTGGATCTTACTAACTTCATAGATTTGGTGGGATCATCCTAATCTCCTCATCCATCTCTCTTTCACACTATATAAATAAGGATCTCTCATGGAAAATGATAAGGTTGAATAGGATAATATTTGTATGGAGAGTTCTACTTCATATTATGCTTGAGAGCTTTGCTTTAGTTCTTCAAGTCAGATTGTGGATCTTCTTCATGCAAGACATTTTG
>JZKD02S0843284.1:118520-133452 GCA_000966675.3 Picea glauca | reverse complement strand
AATTCTCTTCACCAACATTAGCTAGGATAACGATTTTGAATAGGTTGTAAGGCACACTATCCAAAGCATCAAAACACACAATAGTATTGTGTGATAGGGAGAGTTCAAATACACTTGTTGCATTTTGTCCTGGGAAGCCCTTGTAACATAAGGGTCAATCATGAGGTCGCATTAGGACTGGTAGAGTTACTCACCTTGCTTTGTCAGTCTTAGTGTATAGATTGCACGTATTATTGGGGGTCACTTGATAAGAAAATCATGTGGAGACCTTCTCGAGTTGATTTCGGGATAGATACCCTACCTTTGTGCATGTATCGAACTGTCGACTATTTCCCCAAGCATCATTGTCGTAATTGGTAGCCTTAGTAGCCTATCTATTTAGGGTGTTTACACGAGGTGACTATGGAGGGGCAAGTCTTCATGGTACCTGGAATTGACGTTGGCCAAACTCACTTGGGCTCCTTGGAGGGTATACCCACGATTATGTGTGGGATCTTGCACCAGGGTGTAAGTCTGTTAAGTAGGTCATCAACATAACTTTTCCACCCGCTTTATCCCAGCCCCTTCTTGTCTTGACTTCTCGACATTGGATTTCATCACCAACTAGTGACTTCAAAATAATAATGTTTGTTTTCTTGGTTTGATTTCTAGATTTTATTAGTGAGCGTTGTTTATTTCTCTAGTTGGCCATAGATTTTTTTTGCTCTTTATTTGGTGCGGCCAACATCGTCCTTCGTCGTTCATGTAGGATGAAAGGGATACCTCTGGAAGATACAGAAGGTTACCTCCATTTTCTTCCTAACTCACCAGAGGGATCTTTGAAGGAGTACTAAATAACGAAGTAGCCTCTGAGATTGGAAGTTCAAATCCTTTAGAGGAATCGATACTTCCCCCAAATCCGTTGTTGAGTGTTACACAAGATCCACATTTTCTCCAGATGAATTCATCAGGAGAACTTGTTGTTGACGAAAATATTTAAGTACCTACTGGACCTAATGTCGAGTCTGGAGTAGATGATCCACTTTTTAAGAGTGATTCATTTAGAACCCCGATTCATACTACTGGAGTTTTTCGGAAAGACTCATCAGGAAACGATTTTTGATAAACTAGCATTCCTGGCATCGCAAATTCCTATGACTTCCGCTGCTTATACAGTACCTTTAGATCATTTCACTGGCACAACTAGTGATGTTGTCATAGTTCCAGATCAATTATTAATTGGTTCTCACTCGATTCTTCCTCTCCAGATCGCCAACTCTACCATGGTCCCACAAGCTACGACTATTTCTGTCGAAAACCTGGTTATCACTCAAGCTCCTATTGGAACACCACTTCCACTTAGATCAAATCCATCACTTCCCCCTGTGTATAACTCTTTGAGTACTTCCATTTCTATTCTTGCCCATAATCCATCAGGAGGGTCTAACCTTTTTGTTCCTCCTGAGTATAATGCTGCTAGTCACTTTGTTCCTACACCTACACAGGTTCTCTCCCGGGGTCCTTACGTTCCTCCTCCATCTCTGTCTGGAGGATCTAGTTGCCCTAGCCCTAGTGGCTCCAATCCAGTTGGAGGCACCAGTCATTCTGTTGCTTTTGGTTTTCATATTCTTGATGTAGGCCAACCTCAAGTTGGGGGAAACCTCAATTTGAGGGGAAACCTCAGATTGGGGGAAAACCTCAATTTGGGGGGCAATCTCAAATTAGGGGACAACCTCAACTTGGGGGGAAACCTCAAGTTGGAAGCCATAACCTAGTTTATGTGAAAAGTATACCTGAATTACAATCTCAACCTTGGAATCTTTCTTTCCAAGGGAATCAACAACCATGTGGGGGGAAACATCCTCAAGTTAATTATTTTGTATCCCCTCACCTCAGAAAAACATATCCAGGTTTTATGAATCCTACTTGGGGTCAAAATTTTCAGTCTAATGTTCCTTTCCAAGATAACATACCTAATCAACCAAATCCTGTTGGTTATTTGACCCAAAATCCTCCACAGCTGAATCTGTAAGGATTGTCTAACTATATACAGACTGCTTATGGTCCTACTAGTATACTTACAGGGGTTCCTCCTTGGAATTGCTAGTTTCCTCAAGTGAATAGACAATTTCCTTTTCTTGCTACTTTGGATTTACCGGATTTATCTAGGATTTTGAATGATCCTATTTTACATTCTCCGTATTGGCCCGTCATACTAGCCAAATTACCGTATGACATTCCTAAGTTCGACGGTCGATCAAGAGAAGACCGAAATAATCATGTCATGACTTTCAATCTTTGGTGTTCGTCCAACTCATTGATGGATAAATCTATAAGCTTACGACTTTTCCAATGAACTCTTATGGGTTTGGAAACCAAATGGTATATTGAATTAACACAAGGATTCTTTAATGAATTTAACACTTTTTCCATGGAATTCTTAACGCATTACCAGTTTCCAATTTGATACAAGATAGAAACCAAAATTTTGAGTTCTTTTAAACAATCCTCTTCCACTCATATTTCTGATCATATCCATGAGTGGAGGAGGATAAGACACTTAATAAAAGCTCCCCTTCCTGATCAACTATTGACTGAGTGGTTTACCAAATCACTCATTAGGCCCATAACTCATGATGTCACTATGGGTGGTGTCGTCACTGAAGAGCAGATGATTAGTCGTGCTCAATATCTAGATCTCATTTATTCGCAAACATACACCTTATACGACTTGATCCTTGATGCTCCTCATCCTTCTACAAATCCTACCCCAACACCTCCAATAGATTCTCATGTTGTTGATGGCTTGACTGCCACCTTTCATACTGAAACTCAGTCTACACAAGCCGTTCATACAAATCCCAAGTCTACCACTTCTAATGTACAAAATACGCCTACTCCTACTCCTTCCCTCGGTAAAAATTCAGAAGTTAATTCGGTTCAATCTACACCTACAGGTAAAAGTCAAAATAAAAAGAAAGGGAAGGGTAAGAATAAGGAGGACAAAAATAATAATCAACAATATGAAAAACCTAAAACACAACCTGTTGATGACAAGGACAAATGTAAACCATGTTATCCTTGCCTTATCGGTGGTGATGACCATTATAAGAAATATTGTACACGACGTCTTGAGGTTACTAAGTTCCTGTAGGGGACCGGGAAGCCTCCTACACCTGTCGTTTTGTCACAACCTTTTCCTTCTCAGCAGTAGGCCCAATTGGTCATTCATGACCAACCACGTATTATTTTCTTATGTGTACTGGTGACTCCAAGAAGAACAAATTTGTAGTCGCAACTCGAGCCAAAGATTATTATCCATCGAAAGAGAAAGTTGATGATTTACCACCTCCATTGGTTCAACCTCCTCTGCAAACTTCACCTCTAAAAGTTCCTCTTCATCTCGAATGATTGGGTATAGATATAGTTCTTCATCCCCATCCCAAGTGTGTTGTTTGAAAGTCTTCATTTAATCCTCACGCATGTGCTGCCAAAAACTACAGTATTGTAGAATACCTTGTGCACACACCCTCTACGATGTCAGCTCTCAAAGTATTTCAAAGTTTTCCTACTCACATAAAGGAGTTGTTAAAGGCTATTGGTGGAATTGATCTTACCAATAATAATTTAATAATATTTGACTTGGAAGATCATATTCCAAAGCTTCATCCTCAATTAGCATTTCATATCCAAGTGGTTGTGGAAAATAAGAATATATGTCGGACCATTATTGACGAAGGAGCCTCAACTTCCATTATGTCTATCACTTGTTGGAAAGATATTGGCTCTCCTGCCCTTATTGAGTCACACAATACTCTTAAATATTTCAATGGTATGGGGTTTAAACCTTACGGTGTTCTTTCTCCGTTGTCTATTATGTTAGAAGGTAAAGTGGTTAACATCGAGGTTGAGGTCTTTGATTCACCTCTCGATTATAACCTTCTAGTTGGTCGTAGCTGGAATTACTCCATGCGTGCAGTTGTTTCTACTCTTTTTCGAGTGTTACGTTTCCCACACTAAGGAAAAATCATTACTGTTGATCGACTGGCCTTATTTAATTTTGATTCACATACTAGCAATGTTCCTTTTATTTTGAAAACACCTCTCAGTTATGAGAATGTCGACGTGGGTATTTTAAAAGATTCAACCTTGATGAGTACTTTACCTATTATGCCACTTGATATTCCTCCTCCTTTTGTTGTCTCGATTAACATGATCTCAAACTTTGTTCATGAAACCCTTGAGTCTTATGACCCATGGATAGTACCTAACTCTGGTGATTATCTCCATTACAACGACAGGATGCCTTTAAGTCCAATGGAATCAACCTATCAAGCTATTCAATCGACAACTCCTTATCCTCCTACTCTTTGTGATACATCTCCCAATCCATTCCACGTGATCTTTCCTACTGATGAGGTGATCATGTTAGTCATGTATATGGAAGATACTCCATGGGACGATGGGCATCATCATTCTATTCTCTTCCTAGAATGTGATACCATACAGAGTTACCAATGGATTTCGACTCCGTATATTGTTGTTGTTATTTCTTCTGTTCCTAAATCAACACACGATATTTTGTATGAAGGGAACTTGAGTAACATTTCACCTACCATTCCTCTTGACATATCGATTAAACCCGGGGTCATGGAAAATGTTCATGCCGATGCCTCATGTTCTACTGATGAGGTCTCTTCTTATAAATCCCTTTTCCAAGAATTATGTGACGTTTTTTCCTGGAGTTATGAAGAAATGTCTGGTATTGATCCTAATATTGTTGTGCATGAGATTAAGACTTACCCGAAAACTAAACCGGTTCAGCAGAGACTTCACCCAATACATCCATGTAAATTCATTGCTATTAATCTTGAAGATGAAAAACTTCTTAAAGCTGGGTTTGTCTATCTTGTGGCTTTGACCGATTGGGTGTCCAATCTTGTTCTAGTTAACAAGAAACAAGAAATGATCCATGTTTGTGTATATTATAGGGATATAAACAAAGCTTTCCCCAAGGACAATTATCCAACCCCTTTCGATGACCAGATTGTTGATGACTGTGCCAGGAGTGAAATCTTCTCCTTGATGGATGGTTTCTCCGACTATAATCAAATCAATATTTTACTAGTGGATCAACATAAGACTGCTTTTATTTTCCCTTGGGGAATCTTCATATACTGAAAACTTCCTTTTGGTCTCAAAAACGTTGGGGCGACTTTTTAGCGTGCTATGTCTTATGCTTTTCATGACATTAAGAACATTGTACAACCCTATCTAGATGATCTACCGACACATTCCATGTGTCATCAAGATCACCCAACACATTTATGGGTCATTTTCCTATGCTTTCGTTATTATCACATATGTTTGAATCTACATAAATGTGTTTTTTGTGTGGAATCCGACCGACTTATTGGTTTTATCGTGTCTATACATGGGATTTGGGTACACCCCTTGAAGGTTGAGGCTATTTTTAATCTACCTCCTCCTTCCATGCTACGCCAAATCCAAAGTTTGTAAGGGAAGGAATTTTTTTTACGTCGATTCATCCCCAATTCTGTTGAATTAACAAAAGTATTTACTTGGCTTCTCAAGAAAGGTTACAATTTTGTATGGGATGATACTGCAAACAAATCCTTCGAGGCTTTGAAACTTGCCTTAACCCATACACCATTGTTGTTTCCACCTGACTATAGTAGATATTATTTCCTACACTTAGCTGCTTCGGACTCTACCATTGCTATGGTTTTAGTCCATGAGTATGATTCACATGATGAACATGTTATATACTGCTTGAGTCGTAGTCTCACAACTACCGAAACCAAATATTTACATGTGGAGAAACTTGCCTTGGCAGTTGTTCAAGCTGTTCAATGTTTTCATCATTACATCTTATTACATAGAACCACAGTCACTTCCAATTGCAACCCCATGAAACATATCCTTACTCAACAATTGCTGGGGGGGAAGGTACTCTAAATGGATAATTATTCTCCAGGAGTTTGATTTGGATTTTGAATGCGCCAAGTCAAAGAAGTCTTTGGTTTTTTCCAAATTGATATGTGACCTTCCCTCTACTGAGACATACACTGTGGCAGAGGATTCCTTACCTGATGAATCCCTATTTCTGATCAGTTTTGATGACATATGGTACAAATATATTATCATCTATCTCCAGACCCAAAATTTCCGGCCTTATATTTCTAGTACAGATCGTCGTCGTATCCGATATCAAGCTCATAAATACATTATCCTTGGTGATACCTTTTACCGTCATGGTATTGATTCCATATTTTGACGATGTCTCACCTACGATGAAGTTGAGAAATATTTGAATGACTGCCACTCTGGAGAATGTGGCAGTCATATGTCTGGGTATGCCACTGCTCAAAAGATCTCACGAGTTGGTTATTTATGGCCTTCATTGTTTAATATTTGCATTACTGCCATCCATAAATTCCACACTTGTCAAACCTATAACAATAAGATCTGATCTCACCCTGCTCCTCTTCACCCTGTAGTTTCCATGGGTCAATTCTCTAAATGGGGAATTGAATTCATGACATGTAACCCTCACTTGACCGGGGGGCATGGATACATTATTGTAGTTGTGGATTATTTCACTAAATGACCGAGGTGATTCCTACATTTGAAAATACCAGAAAAACTAGAACATTGTTCATATTCAATCATATCATTACTAGATTTGGTATCCCTCAAGCCATCGTTATTGATCATGGTAGTCATTTTTGTAATTTCATGATGTATGAACTTACTAAAAAGTTGGGTCTTCGACATGAAAACTCGACCCCCTATTATCCACAGGCCAATGGCCAGGTTGAAACAATTAACAAAGTTCTCACTACTATGCTTCAACGAATGTTAGGAATTCATAAGTCAAATTGGCAAACGAATTTGTTCTTAGCATTGTGGGCCTATCAGACATCTATCAAGTCTACCATGGGATTCACACCTTTCTAGTTAGTATATGGTATCAAAGAATTTTTTCCAATTGAAAGTGAAATCACATCCTTGAAACTAGTTGTCGAACTTCTCCCTAACACCTCTACTAAAGAGAAACACCTTTTGTATTTGATGCAATTAGATGAAACCCATCATGATGTCGCCTTAGTCATTGAAACTCAGAAAAAATGTGTTAAATCCCAATATGACAAGCATGTCGAACCACATGTTTTTTTCTGAAGGTGATCTAGTTCTTCTTTACGAGCAAGATCATGATTTGCTAGGGGTCGGTAAATTCGAGCCCATGTGGCGGGGTCCTTATATTGTGAAATGAGTGTTGGAGAAAGGGGATTATGAGCTGGTGGATTATGATGGAAGCCCTTTGAGTGAACCTATAAATGGGCTTTACTTGAAGAAGTAATATGCTTAAATCATTTTTTGCATAAGTGCTATGTATTTTTAGTGTATCATACTCTTGTGTGCTTTTTTGTTTTTGGTTCCACCTTTCAACTTCTTACCTTGCATTGTGCTTGGTTTCCAGATGTCCATGTCTTCGCTACCCTACATTGGCTTCGCTGATGGTGCTAGTTGTAGTACTCAAAACTTAGCATCTGTTTCTTAGGAAATATATGCACCTACAGATGAATTAATTAGTCTACATGGTGTTTTCCTTGGTTGTGCAACTAACAATATCGCAGAATACAGTGCAATTATAGAGCTGTTCACTGACATTGTTTCACTCGAAATCCATCATCTTATTGTATGACTCAATTCACAATTAGTAGTCCTATAGTTGAGAAATGTCATTCAATCCGGAGTCCTACTCTGTTAAGGGTATATTTACAAATTCGCCTCTTGGAAAGTCATTTTGATTACATTGAATATCAACACATTCCTAGATGTCTAAATACATTAATAGATGCATTAGCTAATTATGTGTTAGACAGACATTTGATACATTTATAAAATTCAAACACACTTTGTACATAAAATAAGTAATCTGGTAGGAGCCGTATATTCATAACGATAAAAGTTTACAAAAAAGTGTTTTTGTCTGAAGACCAAAATATCAAAAATGTGAATCTCATAGCTTCATGTACAAGAGAATCAAGGATGCTTCTCGCTATAACAAGTGACTTCCTGTGCTACTTTACAGAGTAGTCGATCGATGGAGGAAGATACGCCCATTGTGTGGCGTTGGTAATGCCTCAGAAGCTCATCCACGGTGGCATCAAGGACATGCATGGTCATTCCTTCCAGGTTTTGTTCTATGGCCTCGAGGTACATGACAACCACTCCTGCTATAAAACCTCTCTCTTTGCCCCTTTGGATGGGAGATGATCCTAACGGCCGATAAGGTCCCACATCAGTATTGATGAGAACATTTGATTAAGTCATCAGATAAATAACGTAAAAAACATGGTATATCATTAAAAATAACAAAAAACTTATATAAACAAAATTTCCTTTTTACCTATGTCCCCCCACTGGGAACCTTCGGGAAGAGATAGGTCCAGATCTCCACGGAAATCTACCCCAGCATATGCATAATCTTCGACCATGAGAAACTGAGTCCTCAGCCATTGAAAGAAGACATCGTCATACCTGATGATGGGACCACCTCCATGTCGAACCATGAGATCTACCCACCTCTTCATCCTTGGATCATGTGGAGTGGGTATACCCCAATCCACTTGTAAGCATAGAACAGGGACCTTCTCCAGGAAGAAGGATACCAAAATATACCCATATCCAAATTGTTTTAACCCACCACTTCTACACTTGGTAAGTTGTTTCTTCACTCTTTTTAGGACCCCTTCACAACATTTGAAGACTATGGGACCTATACATTCCAATGCATACTAAAAGCGGCTCTATAAATCCATGTGGGGAGATGCACTCCCTGCCATGTGAGTAATACTATAGAGGATAGTCTGCAAAGGAAAATCTCGAACATCTCTGATTTCTACCTTACCGCTATGTTTCTTAGTACCCGACACACAATGATGGTGAACATAGTAGTTCATAGGCTCACCTCTGCCCTTGCTGCCTGTAAGTGTCACCCGTGAACCACGACGAGATAGTCTTGTCAGGAAAAAGATATCCTCGATATCTATGGTGAGTGTGTGGGGGCCCACGTGAAATGCATGCTCGTTCACATCCCACATGTGAGACAAGTACTCCAGTAGTATCAACTGGGCTCTCATGCCCTGAATCTTGAAGAATTTTAGTAACCCACACTATCAAAGAGACATAATTGTTCCCAGGTCATTCCCGACGAAGTAATATTATTCTTCGTTCTCTCTCTCATGCCATTCCAACATATCGACCAAGGAAGACCTGCCAAGGAACCATAAGATGATATTAGAAACATAAATTCCTTTCCTGGGGTTTTTCCCTTGTTGGGTTCATCTTTTTAAATTTTGGGTTGTGGTCATCGCGAGCATGTGCATTCTCACAGTGTGACATTGTCTCACCCTATTTATAAGGTCACCTGTGATGATCCTAGATCATCTCGGTTCCTGATATAGGGCACCTGCAACAACCTCAACGCATGGGTAACCCCTAAAAAATCAACTCAAAACATAAATTTAGCCAATGAAAGTCAATTTTAAAACCATGAAAAGATGAAGGAGAAGGATATTACCTCTTTTACAGAGACGATTCTTGAAATGATCTGTCATGCACTCTGCAATCAACAGTTGAAAATCGAGGTGAAAAAGGGATTTGGAGAAATATTTGGGCAAAATTACGAATGAAATGGTAAAATGTGGTTTGTTACCTATTTTATTGACTTTTGTCACTTTTCATTTTCATATTATATTATTTTTATGCTTTATCCAAACCCTAAATTCTTAACAACTTTACAAGTGATGATTTTTGCAAATTGAAAAAGTCTAGAGGTGAGACGTTGGAACAAGGGTCCGCTTTTTGGTTTGTTTTTATATATTTTTCGCATGTACAGATCCTTTTAGGGTTTTTTAGGAAAAACTCAGAGCATAATCTTAGTTCTTTCTCACACTCATGAAACCATGCGAATGTAATCGAGTAGTCTTTTGTCATTTTTTCGAACTCATATTGGTAAACACGAAAAATGAATATAATGGAGTATCCTTTAAGCTCTTTTCAAGCTCCTTAAACATGAAAATATGGCTAAGCGACCTTGTTCTTTTAACGATCATAAAAGTATTTGAAGAAAACATCTGATGAGCGGTGGGTTATCACTTTTTTGGTCTCGTCAGATTAATTTAAGAAAAAGGACCTGATGGAGTTCTCTTTAAGTGTTTTTCATACTCTCTAAAAGAAAAAAAACCTTGAGTTTTCTTTCCTTGGACTCATTAAAGAAACGACCCATATGGGATCAAACCACTCCTTCTTAGGGTTCATTAAACATACTCCGAGGGAATTGTTCGAAGGATGAGATTATATCTACAAGCATATGTTATCCTACTCAAGATTGCATAAAACTAAAGAGGTACTTGCCAGAAATGGTGGGGGGAAATTGGGAAAGAAATGTGTCTCTGTATCTGTGTTAGTGGTAGTAATAGTTGCTCTTGAACATGACACCCCCTTTCATCATTGTATCTGGGGTGGGAAATCCATTTGTCTCTCATTTGACCATCCACACATCCATATGTTGGGTCCTCCTTGAGTCAATGCTGCTAAGACAACCATTGTGTCGTTCATATGTTCAAGAGAAGTCCAACTTAAACAAGCCTTCTATCGAGTCGGCCATCTGCAGTTATAAATTTTCTACCATATCAGCCTTCCTCATGTTAGTCCCAAATCACTTCATACTCTGATCTCAAATCTGTTACATATTTCATGTCATTAATGGGGAATACATCAAGGCCCTCCTATGACGAGTCTTTTCCTATGGACTTCAACACATTATCCAGGAACAAGACTTATAAATCATTCAGTACCTTAGAGCCTGCATGCCTTAATGGAAGGTCTCTTCACTTTCAACAGTGGATTCACATCATTGACCCCTGATTAGAATATTCTATCGATTGTTCAACTTCAAATCAATTATTCACATTCGTTGGATTGTACCGGGGTACCTTGGGAATCATTGACATCAATGGTGATTTCCCTCGCACTTGTTAACAGTTTTCATTAATGACCAGTAATCAAGTGGTTTCTACCATGTTTGACATAAGCACCTATAATCACATGGATAGATTCGTACTTATAGATGATGGAAATGAAGACCCTGGATCTTATCATTTTGGTCCAGGTTTTGATAGAGTATTCATGATTTGTACTGACACATAGATCCACTATTTATGTCTCGTGGCTATGTCCGAATATGAATTCTTTTAGAGCATAGATCCACATTGTATTCTTGGTGGCTATGCCGAATTATGATGACATGGATCCACAATTTATGTTTAGTGGCCATGACTCACTTGACACTTGTATTCTGAGAATGGGAAGGCCTACCTTAGAAATGGTATGATATTATGCAAATGCTTGTTTTTTTGCAGGTTCCTGATCGATGCGCTCCTTGTTTTCAACACACACATTCTACAAAGTATTTCATCTATCATGAGTTCTAGCTTCGTACTTTGGGGGGCATTCTTTTACACATTATTTTGGTCATCTCGATAATCACCTAAAAACATGTATTCATGTTCCCCAAAAATATTAAAAGAGACTTTATCCATGGGAAAAGTGATTTGCTTTCCTCTGCCAAAAACCATATGAAGGAAGGTCATTGCACCCTGCTTTATGCATGGGGTACAATGATGCCTGATCGTCGCACTCTGTACTATTCATGTACCACAACGTCGTTGCATGTTGCTTGTGCATAGGGTGCGATGATGCTTAAAGCATGAGAAAAGTCAAATTTCACGAATGTTCTAGAAGGGAATCTTCTAGAAGATAAGTTGGCCTCTGATTGGTTTGGATCTTACTCACTTCATAGATTTGGTGGGATCATCCTAATCTCCTCATCCATCTCTCTTTCACAATATATTAATAAGGATCTCTCATGGAAAAGGATAAGGTTGAATAGGATAATATTTGTATGGAGAGTTCTACTTCATATTATGCTTGAGAGCTTTGCTTTAGTTCTTCAAGTCAGATTGTGGATCTTCTTCATGCAAGACATTTTGGAGAAAAGGTGTGTTTGTTGAAGCAAAGATCCATTGAAAGGGGAACTTGCAACATCAAGGCATAGGTTGTATTCTCTAATTTCTATTCACTTAATAGAGTAATGCATTTCTTTCATATATAAGCATCTCGTCTTCTATTGTATAATTCCTTGATCATATACATAGAATTCATTAGAATATATATATCTTCGTTCTCTTTCTTTGTTGGTTTTTTATCCTTAGAAAAGCTTACTATTCTCCAAACTAAAGGAAGGAGCTACAAAGAGGACACTAGAGGGGACAAGCGTCGTTTAAAAGGTATGTCACTTGTAATCCATTAAACCAGTTCATATGATGATGAAGTTTAAGGTGAAGTGTGCATTCTGTTCTTTTTTGTTCTAGTTTCCTGTGGAATCTAGGGATATTTGTTTATGTTTTCATTTACTGATTAATCCGATAATAGTCCCCTGCTTTGTGGGTTGGGGTTTCCTTTTCCTTGCTTCAGTTGTGAGGCATTTGCAAATCCAAACTCTCATTGTTTCTTCTTAAATTTCTGCTCGATCTTGACAACATATAAGTTGTGCCCAATGAGGCAATGTCCAGGAACTCCATTTATGTTTGAATGTATCTATGCAAATAGTTGCAGTATTTGAGCACCAGATGAGACTCATAAACTTTGATACCCAATTTGGTACATAGGGTATGGAAAATATTGGTGAAGTCTAGTACTGTCTGGTCCTGTTCTTGACGTAGGGTGGTCCATCTAGTGTACTGGTCCGTGTAGCTTCCAAAATGGTAGTATTGTTCTTTAATGGAATCCTGGAAGGAGTCCCATGTAGGGGCCACCACAAAATTTGCAGATTCCTCCACGGCCCTTTGCTCATAGTAAGTATCCCACCAGTGTTTAACATGGGGAACGACCTTGAGGAGTGTAAAAGTGATATTTTCCCAATCGAACAAATTGTGGACCGAAAAATATACTTCGAGCATATTCAACCATTTATCTACATCATCTACATCTATCAATCCTTAAAATAATGGAATATCAATATTTACCTGTACCTTGAAGGGGGTTGCAAGGCCTCCTGATGAAGATGCTTCTCTCGTGGGTAACCATCGAAGGATCTGCATGAAGTTGCCCATCATTTTTTTCCTTTGTCGCGTGAGGGATTCCTCGAGCAACATTTTAATAGGATATACTCCTCCATAATATTTATTTTTGTCTCCCATGGGTTTTTTTCAGGCTCAACGTGACTGATCTGGTAATGGCTCGATTGGTTCGAGTCCCAACTTCTTGTACCCAAACCTTCTTGGGGACATGCACGAAGAAAAATAAATGAAGAGCAGACCTCTCTGATACCACTGATCTGGATTTAGGAGAGGAATGAATAGATTAACAAACTAAATACAATAAACACAGAGATAGGAAGACTAACAAAAATATCCAGTGAACAATATCTTATATTAAATAATGAAATAGGCTGAAACTGTAAAACTACAGAACTGAAACTTGCTCGAATGGTGGTAGCTATCTATGAGAAGAGATGTCGCTGCGACGCACATCCTTCTAATCAGAATGGATTACAATGAGGCTCCAGAGGCCCTTTTCATATTACTCATGAATTCCAAAACCATATACATCCAAAAAACTAACCCTAGAAGGTGAAACGCCAAAATTCATGTGGGCCCTATAGGTAAGTTGGTGTAATTTGGTACCTCAACTTCCTAGGGTTGTAACTTTTGCATACAACCTTCATTTTAGGCATGTGATATCCCGTTGGAAAGATATTTTAGATAACTACACATTCAACTATCATAATCTAACTCTTCTTATAGTATGACTATGGTGATTCAAGAAAACAACGTTTAGGGCCCCAAAATAGACCTAGAAGTATAGCAAGATGTGCTGACATGAAAACATACAAAATAAGCTAGTTGGATTAGGAGAGAGGCCACCTATATCCACCTGGAAAATGTGTGAGGCATCATACATCCCCATAAGTGTAGAAATCACAATTATAAAGTAGTGCATAAATATGTGTTGAATAAAAAATGAACACGAGGAGCCGGTTGGAATAGGTGGGTGGCCACCAATATCCACCTGGATTAGTAACTGATTTTAACAATCATACCTAAGTTTATGCAACAGATCAAAAGGTAATTTCAGAAACAAAAATTGAAGTTGTCATTGTATGAAGCATTTTTTAGCATCAATAGAGTGGTCTCTCATTTGGAAGCGGGCCCGGAGACGTAGCCCAAGATGGGTGAAATATGTTATCAACTCCTCCTGATTCTCCTCCACATGTGTCATCATCCACCAATTCCCCTCCTCCTCCACTTGTGTCACAAGATTTTGATGCTTTGGAAAATATGTTCACATAGGGTACTATTGTGTTATGACCCAAGATATATGGCTAAATGTATATGATATAACCCAAATGGGGGAGGAATATATGGGCCTAAATGTACATGTAATGTGTAAATATATATGTAATAGGGTTGGCCTAGTAGTAAAGGGGCCTCATGTGAAAGTGTGAACAACTATATATAAGAGATCATGTATTCATTATTAGGAGATGTGAATTGTGAAGTATGAAAGGTATCTGGTTATTTGGAGGGGGGTCCCTTATTCTTTAAGGAGTTATTGTGTAACTTATCTATATTGGAGTATGTTATGACCCACTGGGGGGCATATATAGATATTCACCCTTCCTATGCTCTCCATCAAAGGATGGTGACTTAAGTTTTCTAATATCTTCTTGCAAGATATATGACCCATTGTTACAATATTTTTCCCCTTTGACCTTCAATCATGTCACAACAGAGCAAGACCATATATAAAATACATAATCTTCCCTCACACACAACAATGCTATGAGAAAATAACTAAT